>JAQFVV010001634.1:0-55956 GCA_028023455.1 Epiperipatus broadwayi | reverse complement strand
CTTTTACGGTGAGCCTATTTATTTGTTTTTTTTTACGATATCAAACTGATAAAATATTTTTGGAATGAAACTAAATTGATATTAAAGATTTGAGATAGACAAACCTCATAAAAAAATCTAACTGATCCCTCCATATAGAATATACTAACCACATTTTTCCTTTCTTTGCTGTGGCAAATATGTCAGATGCCATGGACTCTGCATGCGAAGTGAAATCATGCACATATGCAGAAGCTGCGAGAGCCACATCTTTATTGCTACAGCACGATTCTTACATAAATTTATCTAGTGTAAAAAATACAAATCAAAGTGCTAGATTCCACAGATCAACAATGAATGATTTGATTAATTTAGACATTCTTGTGGATACCTCTCATGAATCTATCAACGTAATCGAAGAGGCTTGGTCAGAAGAAAGCTTAAAAAGAATCTTGGAGGCCTTCAATCAAACAATACCGAAAGGCCTATATTTATTGTTTAAACGTTTTTTTACCAATCGCTCGATTGTTCTAGCTGTCACGGATATTAATTGCTCTCTTTACAGATTCCCAAAAAATTTGCTGTATGAAGCAATTACAGCAAACAACATGTGGGACTCTATACAACGAATTGGAGAACATCCTAGCCCCAGATGTATTGCCATTGAATTTTCCGATGAAGGACAGGGAAATAGATTTGAAAATACTATTCTCACGCTGGAAAAATACGCGTTAGTCAAAATAGATCGCAATAGAGAAAATTATGTAACAGGGATTATTAAAAACACCTACTTCACCTTCTCCATTAATGACTTTACGAAGCTGATGAAACCTTTTGGGTCAGTAGTGTCGTTCCAACCTATGTATCTAAAAGATATGCCTATACCTATATTAAGCACCAATTATCATTTTAAACTGTGTCTAAACAAAAATATAATTCCGAATGATATCCCTACATTAATTACGGATCAAGATACCAGGCTCCTTGTAATAATATATGGAATTAAACCTCAGTGCTTCAACTGCAAAGAAAGAGATCATCTCATAGGTGCGTGTCCAAAAACTAAATGTCCGCACTGTGAAATGAGAAATACAACAACACATCAATGCAAGGGAAAAAACGATAATAATAATATGCCATACACAAATGGAAAGGTGTTGATCACTGATATAAATGATGCTAATATCGATGATTTGGTTGGTTTTACCCCAAGTATACCATCAGAAGATAATACACAAATACAAGATCAACTATCGGACCAACACAGTTCCATTACACTAAAAGTGACAAATGAAATTAGTAAAACCATTCCAGAAGCAGTAATCCTAAACAAAAATTCACAAGACATTACAGAAGCATCAATATCAGGACCATCACACCCAGGCATTGACATAAATGTACTAACAGCCAAACGTAAACTTGGTCATCCACCAAGTAAGAAAAGAGAAAGAAAAAGTGAAGTACAATCCCCAGAACTGAGTAAAGAGGATCTATTACAGTCTCTGGACAATGCTAAAAAAGTTAAAAAGTCAACCCAAAACATAGAAGATTCCAATGTGTGTAATACAAGTGAGCAAGTTGTGACAATAGAAATAAGTGAAACATGCTCAAATACAATAGCTTACGACAAGCTCCTTGATTTGTCGGATGAAAGTCCAATATTTTTAGACAGGAATATGCAGATAACATAAACATACCTTTCGTACTTTTACATAACTACATTAAATAAAATGATGATAAAAATAGGATCAGTTAATGTCAGAGGTTTAAACTCTGTTGAAAAAAACTATAAACTTAGAAAATGGATTAACATTATCCAACCACATATAATTGGACTACTGGAGACAAAGATATATAATATATCACAAACAGATCCATCTAAGCTCTATGACAATCAAACCTATTCTTTGTTTTTCAGAGCCGCATTCTCACCATCGGCTGGGACCGGAATTGTGATAACCAAAACATGCCCATTCAGCTCATTTAAAATATTACATATTGATGCACACATGCTAATTATTAATTTATATCATAAAAGAATAATGCTTAACATAGTATATCTGTATATTCCTCCAGGTGATACAATTATAAATAACCTCATACATATACTAAACACAAAGTTTGCATCATCAATACATCCCATAATACTAATGGGAGATTTTAATATGTCATACAGTAAATTTGTTACAAAATGGTTACACAGGCTGGCTTTTCCTCTCATGTCTGGAGAAGGTTTTCTTCCACAAAACTCTGTTTCATTCAACAATGGCAGATTCTCTTCTCTGATTGATCTTGTGTTTTATTCACCAGCGCTGCATCATATGATCAAAATACTACTAATAAACTCATCCTTCTCAGATCATTAAGCTGTGATGGTTTGTCTTAAAAATTATTTTTCATATAGACCCATAGTTACTACAGGCAAAACTATTAGAATATTGCTTCCAGCTCAAACTAAGGAATATCTCTTTTCAGAGATATACATATCAATATTCAAAATTCGTGACATGGATTTGGACCCAGTTCAGAGATGGATTACCTTCGTAAACATAATCTCGTACACAATTGATACAAGAAACCAACCCCCCCCTTCAAGGATTTTGGCTCTTGCAGATGATCTGCATAAAAAAATAACACTTAGTGCTTCCACCGCAGAGGGCTGTACAAATGTTGTAGCCCTTAGAAAAGCTTATTGATCTGCATGTGTTTTGCTCAGGGAATATTTGGCAATAAAGAAGAAAAAGATATTCCTGAGCCAGACACATATATGGTCTAGACAGTATATTCGCTGGGCTCTAGGTCAAGCTCCAACAAACCGGGTTCCATCGGCTATCAAAGTTGAAGGGCAAACAATTGCAGGAGATAATATGCTAGAACCACTCTACCCATTCTACAAACACAACCTGTAAAGAGGGGAATTTTTCAACCCCCCGGATAACTTTCTTGGCCCACCAGAAGATAATATAGCCTTTGTTCCGAGAGATTTTGAAGAAAAGTTGTATTCAATATCAAACTCATGTCATCCAGGAATACATGGAATACCTTGTTTTGTATACAAGCACAAGTCATTTCACAGTAAAATATCTAGCAGATTTAGCCAACTTCCTAACCCAGAGAATTTATCACATTCATGGGCTCTACCCCACCTCAGTGGTTCCATTTATTAAGAAGAAGAAAAACATAACCACTTTACAAAATCTCAGACCTATATCAATGAGCTCACTTGGTATCAAGATTCTGGAGTCAATAATTAAAGACAGAATTGAGCCCTACATTCTACCACATTTGTCAAAAAATCAGTTCGCAAGGAAGGGATCTTCTACTGGGCAAGCAGCTTTTCTATATAAGACAGTGATTGACACAGTCAGAAATAACAAAAGGTATGGGCCTGTTGTAGTTCAACTGGACATCAAATCAGCATTTGATATGGTACCAATTAATATCTTAATTAATATGCTAGCAGACACATCAATTCCCAGAGCACTAATCTACTTGATTACAAATCTTCTTTTAAGTAGAGAAATTCATATAACTCTTAGTGGGAAATATGCACCATCCTTCACTCCATTTAACTCCATCCCACAAGGTTCACCATTAAGTGCTCTTCTATTCACTTTTTATATTAATCCTCTCGTTAAAGCAATTGAAAGTGAGATGACTGGAATATTCATACCCGCAATGAAGACTAATGTCACATGTGTTGCATACATGGATAATATTATTGTCTTTCTGCCCACCAAAAAAACAAATACCAACACTAATTAAAATTCTTAATAACTACTCAGCAGAATATAAACTAGAGTTTAATCTACATAAATCCAGCGCTTGGTCCATATGCACTGGACACCAACAAGACCAATACTTTAAAGGAAAACCAGGTCCATTCCTGGGATTTCCATTCCATTTAAGCAACTCTGAAATGTATTCACAGATACAGAGGAAATTAATGAATAAATCTGAGAATATAACTAATTCTCTATCCAAATCATACATGTCGCTCTATGCCAAAGTCGCTCTCTTCAATTTCTTAATAATAATAAGTGTTACATATTATACACCCATAATAATATACACAAAAGCGTTTATAGCAAAAATTTATTCAATGTGTAGAAAATTATTGTGGAAAAAAAAATAGTGCCAATATCCTTAAAAAAATCCTGAACCCTCTATCTTGAAATGGACTAGGCCTACATTCAATCAACATTTTTCAAATTCAAAAAACATTTAATCTAATATCATCATGCACCAAAATTTTTCCCTATCTAGAAATTGCACTCAAAATCACACCCACAGACAAACCACCACCTACAAATAACTTCTGGAATAAGCTAATTTCTCCACTATTAAGCATCCCCAATCTTACACCCCCCCCTCTATGAACAAAATGAAATACTGGGAGGTTTACTCAGTCTGCAACCCCCTTCCAATGATAACGGAAAAACTTATCTAAACTTAACAAATAAACAGTTGACCAAAAACTTCAAATATTGGTCATTGGAGCCAACATTCTATGATTTCCTCATAAAACTAAATCTTGATACACTTCCAACTCTTTACTTCTGTAGATATAAAAGGAACTGTACCAATATTGAAGATATTTGCAAGCTTTGTCAAAGAGAACCAGAAACCCTATCATACTTATTATTCACATGCCCCAGATACAATAATATCCGTTGGGACATTCCAAAAATTTTTAAAAACAAGGATTACGGAATACAAACACTTCTCAATTCCTTTGAAAAGGGTATTTATGGACTCATCCACGCTAGCACATTTGTGTTATACTCACTATGGTGTACCAGATGTACACTTATGTATGAACCGGACATGAAACAATCTAACACATTTAGAAACAAAATTGATATCATACGCACTAGGGATGAAAAAATTTCATCGCCTAACATTTTTTCAGACACCTGGTCAATAATGCTACTTCACTCTAATTTATAAAAAGACTCACCATCACCAAAGAAGTAGATCACCAGGACTATTAAAAAAAAAAAGAAAAAAAAAGGGGGGGGGGAGGGAAGGTGGAAGGAAAAGAGATGAAAAGTGTACCCATTAATATATGTAAATTGTTATAAACTGATGTAACAATCAGGAGAATGGTAAGCCCTGATCAAAATTGGTATTTTCCTTTTTTTTTCTTCCTTTTTTTTTTGTACATTTATAAACCAATAAAACCTATTGCAACTATAAATATTTGGATTCATTTTTCTTTGCTCCAACATGGTCTGTGTAATATAAAACATATTAACCCTGTGACATTATGCAGAAAGAATAGTATGAAAATGTTTTGAAGCAGTAATATCATAGTTGTTTTATAGCATTCTTATATTATTTTAATATTAAAAAAATGATTTGTAAAAAATAAAATTTGTTCATTGACTTTTAAAAAGCTTAAATCTACAAAAGAAATGATTAAAAAAAATTCCTTTAAAATATCATAGTTTCTCAGACTTATTTTAATCCATAACACTATTTTTAACAATAAAAACAAATCTATGAACTTGCTGTATTTTAAAAATTAAAATTTATATCATTAAACACTAACATTATGTTAAAACTACTGTATTATTTATTCAGTCAAATATTTTGTTAATGATACAAAACCTAGTTTTTTCTGCATTTTTAACAATATAACATAAAGCACTTTAAAATTGCAATATTAATAAAAAAAATTTTATTGGAAACAAATGTTTCTTTTTTATTATCATAATGATTTGGTTTTATATTAAAATAAGTGTATATTGCTTAAAGAATTTTATCAGCAATTTTTAAAAGTCTATACCTTAATCATTATACCTTTCTTCTTTTAATATTAATGGACTTATTCTCTTGCTATTAGACAGTTATATAAATTGTTAATATATATATATACTGTGAGTTAATATATACTGTGAGTTAATAAATGGTTAAAAATCGTTGCTTTTTAATAGATTAGGAATATAATAATCTAAAATTACATGTGATTATATGATTGAAAAACATTTTAAGAGAGCCATTTACCATGAGCCTTTTTTTGAAGTCATTAAATCTGTTATAGCATGTGACTTAAAATATCTTCTTTAAATAAATATACATTTACATACCTGATTTGAATCTGTCCAATAAAGAAAGTAGCCATTAGGATCAACTTTTAAAACAATTTGAATTCCTAAAACTGAATCCTAAAAATAAAAAATAAAAAAAAATATTTGAATATGAAAATATATTATTTATAATATATATGCATAAAACAAAGGCAAACAGAAAATAAATATAATTTCAAAAATTTCTGGAATTTAAAAAATCTTCTCATTATATCTTAGTACTACAAATAAAATGTCATAATTAATATAATATTCTTATCACACGTGTTGAAAGTTGCAGCATATTGTAATTTTAAAACAATCTGAACTTCACCTGATCAGTTCACTTTAGTTGAAAATCACTGACCATTATTCTTTAGCTAACAATAGCTACTTACTCATTTACTTGTATTTACAATAACTGGATGGTTACTTAAATTGGTAATCAAATGGATAAATGAATGAAAACTTCTAAGCCTGCTTTGTGATCTAGACACAAAGTCAAGATTGCAGACTTGAAGGACAGATATAATAACCATTATGTGTGAGCTTAATACACATTTATATTTTATGCTTGTTAATTCTCAAAAAGTGAATTTAAGATTAATGAAACTAAATGTTTATATAAATCTGTTATCTCTAAACTTTTCCACATTTCTACTAATAAAATAATTATAGTCCATCCACAATATTGTAGGTCATTATCAGTTCATTAAATGGTAAAATAATTAAATTAATATTAAAAATGATATATTAAAAACCAACAATTACAACCTGATTTTAGCATATTCAATTTTATTTACTAGTGTAGAGATCTATGTAATTTAAACAGAAGGACTTTGGACCCCAAGAACATGCATTGCAGTATTGTTATAATAGCTTAGAGTGTAAATCCTTTCTGTTTAAATTATATTAAAAAACTGATTTTATAATAATGATCAGCCTATTCCTACTTTTCTATCTTGCTTCCACTGTTTGTCACACATATTCACATATAAATAAAATAGCCTTTAAAAAAAGGCCTCTCCAAAATCCCATTAGAAAAAAATAAAGGAAGAAGGCAGTAATCAGAAGGCTCACTAATTGCTTAGTTCTGAATATTTATGAAGTTTTCCATTCTTATTTAACTCTTGAAACCAAAAATTTTCTGATAAATAATGGATAATTAACTAGGTATGAGTATAAGCTGGCTATCTGGAAAAATAATCACAAGTTTATTTGGCCTGTATTTAAAGCCATATATATATATATTTAGGCTGACTATTTTGAAATATGGACTCTTAATATATTTATATATTATTTCACAGAGGGCAGAGATGGATTTCTTAACCATGTGGAGTGATTTAATATATATATATATAGATAAAATAAGAAAATATCTGTCATATTAGTGCTACATTTTTTAATTTATGATCGAAGAAATAGAAATACATATCAATGTATTTTTTAAGGATAAAATGAAGCTAAAAACAATTCCAAAAACCTATTAGAAGATTTATTTGAATGAAGGTATAAAATTGTTGGAGCCTATTTACTAAATCATTATTTGCTAAAAGTGCATCCACTACATAAAAATGAACAAAATCAATTAGAACTATAGTTGGAAATCAATGCTCAGAGATTCTAAAAAAACACCATGAACATTTATAATCAGAAATATAAATCCACAGCAAAACAAATTAATGTAGAAATCAAAATACATCCAAACAATCTATTGCAAATTTCATAGCTGAGGAATTATGGTTTAGATGACATGGTATGACATGAATGTAGTGATATTATTAGGCTCCAAATGTACAATGCATGATTAGAAGCATGTCTTATGGTAAGATTAATAATCTTTTACTCTTCTCAATTTTAATTTTGTCTAATGCTAAAAGAATTCTATTAACTAGATTGTCTCCATCTAATTGTGAACTTTGATAATGGAAGTGTCATATTAAACAGCCACACTAAAGTATTATCAATGACTACATTGCATGAACAAATTATAATTGAACATTTAAAAACACAGGTTTATTTTAAAATGTAAACATTGATTTTAGATACTATTGCTATAGCTATAATTTTCCATAGTTTTTCTAATCACCTGATTAAAATATTAATAAGTCTCTGTAAGACATTTTTGAACAATCTGATAGATATTCTCACCAACATCTAGGAAACTTTATATTTTTCTTCATAAAAAATAGTCTAATCTGAAACAGCTACAAGTGATATATCATATCACACAAAATTTTCATGTACCTTAATTTTCTAGAATTTTATGAATTGGTGTCCTTATATGTATATCTGTATTTTGCAAAAAAATAATTGGTATACATTTTGATCACATAGTGTAAGTATTTATGCCTCTTATTTTATATCAAAAATATCGCACATGGGTTCTCCACTTTTTATGATCTATAATTATATTTTTTAATATAAATATAATATTTTTTGTAAGTAATGCTTATAAACAATAAAAATAATCAAATTTATTTCATTACAATTTTTCTAAAAAAATGCATCCAACTGATCCCAATTGAGAAGAAAAAAATATACATAAATAAAATACGTAATAAGCCAATTTGTATAGATTTATATGGAGCACATCAACAAAATGTGCAGTAAATGTTACAATCTGATATATAGTGTAGCCATAAAGTGTGCTATATCTAATTTACACAATTTCAATTATATGCTATCCAAAAATATATAAATAAACAAACAAAAATGTAAATGAGAAAATAAAAAACCGATTAAAATTTTCAAATTTTATATTCAGAAGCTGTTTTTTCTTCTCTGAGTACTGTATGCAATCATATTTTTTACAAAAAGTAAAATGTGTAAATAAATTTTATAATATGCCAGTAGCCATTTTTCCATCTTGTACCACCATACATGATTATATATATTACTAAAACTTTTTCAGTTTAAATTGAAAGCACATATATTTTATACTTTTTTTATTATCACTCCTGAATTTGATGCATGTAATAAAATATTTTTCTAAGAGTAATTGCTAAAAAATTTTACAAAATGTTAGAACATACTTAAGATTAATATTAAAATCATTAAAGAAATTGTAATTTCTTGATCTATTATTTATCTGTTAGTAAAAAGTGTTATTAGAAAAAAAGAATATATATATAACAGTGGTGAATGCCAGATATTTCACTATTTATTTTATTTTAAAAATAAAAAATAGAGTAGTTAGTTGTTTTTAATTCTTGTTTCTTCTATCAATGCATAAGTAAACATGAACCATGTAAAATATATATAAATGTATTCTCTTAATTTATTATTAATAACTATTATTATTATTTAGAATTTTGCTATATATGCAAAAATATACATTAAAAGCAACCATGTTTATATATGTGTGTGTGTATTGATAAGTACTATATATTTGCAGCTCACTAAACAGTATGTTTTCTATTCTAATCAATGTTTATCAACAAAATTGTTATCTATTATAATATATATTGTAATGGTATGCAAATATTGGGATTAACCTGGGGTGAAGATGGGCTGATAAAAAATTATCATCATCAACCCCAGTTAAACATATATATAAAATTAACTATTTATATTTAATATAAAATGTACAATAATTAGGATGAGATATGCAGCTATCTTAAGTCTAACCATATTTAACTATAAGTTCACCAGCATTAACAATAGTAAATCAACAGTAAAATAAATCAACAGTCAATCTTGTGACTGGATTTGAAATGGGTCTACTGTAGACCAGGCTAACAATTTAGCCCTTGCCAGCTTGGGGCAATTATTTAAATATAATTTGGATGCACAAACTAAGTGCTAATCCATCAAAATATATATCTACAATAACAATAATACTGGGATATTAAAACATGATCATCACCAATGCTCTAGTCATTTAGTACCATTAATGTACTGGCCAACTAAAACTTAATATCTAATAGAGACTAAACTAAAATTAGAAGGTAGTGCTTGGACTTTAAAAAATATTATCTTTGCGCCAATATAGGATGGTTATCATAATCAACTGGATGCCCATACACTAATATATATCCCTCTCATATAATAGACCACTATGCATGAATCTAGCTCATAGAACACAAGCTCTATAACTGTTATTGTAAACAAGAGATGATCAACACATAATATCTAAAACTAAAATTAAGTTCACTGAAATAATTTTAACAACTGAATATAAGTTTATTAATAACAATAAAAAATAACATTAAGACCTGCAGAATATGGTTATTTACATAAATTAAGCCTCATGATTTTGATTAGTATACAAAAAATATGCTATTAACTTGTGATTTACAATACCTCATAATAAGTTTACATGACACACATATATCTCATCACACACATGCAGTATAATAATTTATTAACATATTTGGCTTTTCATAAAATAATAAAATTTAAGTTATCACATTATAATGGTACATGCATGACATTGGGTTTATATATATATATATATCATTGCCCAGATGTGTGGTATAATTTATGAGCATATTTGAAGTGTGATAAAATAATAAATTTTAAGTTACAACACTTTGATGATACGAATGCCTCATACAAGGTTTACATAAAGCACATATGATATAATGCTTCATACAAGATTTACATAAAACATACATATATATATATCATTGCACATGCATGGTTTAATAATTTATTAACATATTTGAATTCATAAACCTATAAATTAAATTCATTTTCTTTCACATAATATATAATTAATGATAGATTTAACATATATGTGTGTGTATGAAAATGCATGTGCACATTGATGTATATATCATTTATTTCAATTTGTCAAAATGATAAAATTATTAAAAATATCTTCCTTCATAATTAATTCCATTTGAAAAATATATATAAAATTCACACGTGTGTGTGTATATATAAAAATATAGATGATATGAATTAAAATTATTAATTAGCCTCTCTTTTATAGTCAATAAAAGTTTTTTTTCTTTTTCCTTCTTTAAATAAAATACATTATCCTTTTACAAGTTACTGTTGATTGATTAATTATAAATGTCTTTAAAAATACTCTTAAAAAGTTTCTTATTTGAAATTTACATTTTCTTTTTAAAAAAAAGTATCAAATTGTCCATGAATGAATTCTTGACTCAAACAAAAATTATTTACTTGGTTTAATTTTTTAAAAATATAGATTTTAAATGCCTTTTTTCTATAAATGATTTAAAATAATATCACTCTCTATATATATATTATTTTTAAAACATCATTAAAAAGAAATTATTTAAACAACTCACCAGCTTCACTTTATGTAAATATGGTAGTGTATTCATATATGGTTCTTTGCATATAAACAAAGGAGCATACATATACCAATTCTTCAGCAAGTTGATGGACTCTCTGGGTGACATTATTGGGACAGATACAGTCCTGGTCTGCAGTAATATCCCTTCTATCTAGGATTAGATAGACTTTAGGCAATCTAGCTGTTTTGTCCATATTTGTAAGGCTAATGAACACAGTAAGTTGGGTCTTGCCTCCATGTGAATCAAAACTCTGTAGTGAACTAGTAGCAGCTGCTGGATCCAGTGTCTTGTGTTTAGTCATCTCTTCATTGGCATTCTGTATAACTCGGAAAATCAACTAACTAATATTTTTATCAACCATTTTTATAGTTAGGGTGAGGTGGGGAAAATTCATTAACTCAAAATGTTTTTCTTATTTTTATCAATCTCTTTAATTTTCTTTAAACTTTTCTACAAGCTACTTTGGAATTTTATCAGTATAATCTACAAGCTTTACTGACAAAAAAAAAAAAGATTTCTAAAATAGATATGGGAATTTTTACATTTATCAATATATCTATTTTAATATAACACACACTTGTTTTAATTTCAAATCAGAATTTAACAGAAATATAAGTTTTTTTCTTTAAATGTCTATTTTATAATAAAATTATATTTTAAATTCAAAATTATTTAATTCTTAGTGTTATTATTTCAATGTACTTGTAGAAACTATCTACAAAAAATTGACTGTGTTTATTTCTACTTTTTGTTTTAACTTTATATATATTTGTGCATATTTCAAACCCATACAGTTACTATTATATATATATATATATATATATATATATATATATATATATATATATATATATATATATATATATATATATATATATATATATAAACAAGCCTTATGGGTAAAAGCATCTCTTATGCATATTTTATAAAGAAATAGTGATGAAAAAGGCAAAAGCTACATAGTTAGAATTTATGTTTTTGTTTTTCTCTTAGTATTATCCTATATAAGAATAGTTAAGAACCTACATAGTGACTAATAATTGGATAGTAAAGCTTAAACTTGCTTGAACTTCTGAAAATTTTTTATCTAGATTCAAATCCCAAGTTAAATGCATGGCTGTTGGAAATGCTAATCATAATACCAGTCATATATATCTCATATGTATATTCTTAAACCAAGTTATTTTTGTGTATTAAGATTAGTCATTTTACATTAGAAGACAATTTATGTTTTTAAAGCTTGTACTATCAATAGAATCCACTAAAATTCAAATAACATGGAAATCTCAACCCTTCCTTATCAATTGTCCATATTCATGATGTTTTGTTTTTATTCTCAAATCATAATTATTAAAGTGCATATTATAAAACTACATATCTATGATTTTGTGAAGTCACTTTTTCATATCTATCTTGACTAATCTCAGTCTATAAAGTTTTTTTTCTTCTAATTTTAAAAAACATTTATTATTTTATTAAAAAAATAAAAATCATATTTTTATTTTTTTATGAATTAGAAATATCCTAAAAACAATTATTTTTTTCCTCATTCCACTTCTTTCTTTCTTTTTTTTTTTTTTAAAAAAAACTGCCTTTGTTCTTTTAATAGTCTTATAAATAAATCTTACATTTGCAAGCATAAATGTCTATTAAAAATAAAATAAATTGCATTTTATAATAAATTAATGATTAAATAAGATTATTTATTCTTTAAATATAATCTTATTTAATCACTATATAGTAATTAATATTAATCCTGATAATGGTATGCAATATTAATATTATATATGTACACACATTTTGCAAGCAGGCAATGGATGTTTTGAATTATAACATCTGACTTGTACTTAAAAATTAGTGGTTAAGTTATACCTGACATATACAATACTAATGAATAATCATTAAGTTATTTATATATAAATATTTCTTACCAATCTATCATTTTTACATATCTTGTCTCTGAAAACCAGTGCAGTAAAATATCACTTTATATATATATAAAATTTTTAACACATTTGCGAAATAGAAAGTAATAAAAAAATATCAGTCTAGAATATATATATCATCACTGCCTAAATTTTTTGATCATTTATATATATCATATACATACATACATACTTATTTAAAGCATTTTAATTTTCAATTCTTTTCTAACAGTTTTGCAACAAACAAACAAAAAAAAAAAACTATTTAGAAAAGTTAAAAAAATAAACGATGTTTTTTTTTTTTTAAGTGTCATAGC
Organism: Epiperipatus broadwayi; assembly: GCA_028023455.1. NCBI lineage: Eukaryota > Metazoa > Onychophora > Udeonychophora > Euonychophora > Peripatidae > Epiperipatus > Epiperipatus broadwayi. The sequence continues at coordinate 42,391 of JAQFVV010001634.1, read as the reverse complement.
ATCGGCCGAGACACGAACCCACAACCCAGGCAATTACCTGCAAGTGCAAGGCAGTCTCGCTGACCTCTCAACCACCAATGCAAGACTACGATGTTTTTAATTCTATTATTTACTGAAATATAAAATATTTTAATAAAATCAGTGCCTAATTTTTTTTCTTAAAAAAGCTGACTATTAATTTAAGCGCTATAAAATTTGTAAAACTAAAATTTCTTATGTGTGTATGTATTATAATTTTTTATCTTTTGATCTTCCAAAGCACTAGAACATTTATTTATTTATATGTTAGTTTCTTATGTGATTGCTGCTTAACATTCACTCTTCATTATGCACTAATCCTGTTATCAAGGGAAAATCCCCCTTTTTTTTTAGTATCCGAACTCTTTTACTACAAAATAAGCAGATGCACAATACAAAGTTTATGTTATCCCCCCAAAAAAACGATTATAGTTTAATTTCATTGCACATAATTTCTTTACAATAAATAAAAACAGCATTAATGAAAGCATTAGATCATCATGTGGTCCATTGCTAAAAATTTCATGTAATATTTGTCCACCAAAATAATAATCTGAGACTTTTAATTCTCCTCAGTTGGGAATTGACCCAGAAACTTTAATATTGATGCACATTTCAATAGTGGTAAAAAATTATACTGATCCACATTTATACTACAATCATCTAATTTACATGGATTCATAAAGTTAAGTTTATAGTCTCAATTAATTAAATTGTATTACTCAATATTAAACATTATTTTAGTTTTTGAGTATAAATTATGAATTATGGCATAGAATATAATATGTTGGAATATTTGTCATCTATCATAAAATGTTGAATGTCTAAAAAATTTCAAACTTTATTTAAACTTTTCAAATACAAACAACTGTTAGTAATAGCAGATAAATAGACAACACAGGTTAGTAGATTACACAATGTTCTGAATGATATTATTCCCCCACTTTTCTTCAGATGTTGTTGGCCTAAGTAATAACAATACAAGATAGGAGTTGAATTTACATCTTTAGATTCTTGAATATCAAATTTTAAGGCAATGTTTTAACCAATTGAGTTATTCCGTCCTATAACTCAGTTGGTTAGTGTTACCTTAAAATTCAATATTTCAAAAAACCTAAAAGTGTGAATTGGACTTTTATGCTAGGTCAGTTGGTTAGTGCATTGCTTTAAAATTCAATATTCATAAATCTAAAAATATGAGTTTGACTTCTATGCTAGTATTGTCACTAGTCAGGCCACCCATGAGTGAGAATAATACAACTTGAAAAGTAGTATAATTACTAACTTGTGTTGTCTATTTGTGTTATTATTTAACAGTTGTTTGTATTTTAAAAAATTTAAATAAAGTTTAAAGTTTTCTAGATATTCAACATTTAATGCTAGATGATGGAACTAGTCTAACATAATATCGCGTCTAAAATACCATCATCACAAATCTTCAGGCAAATAATATGTCATGAAGAAATCCCACTAATAATTTGGTTTTTGCTCAGACAATAAAAAAGAAAAAATCCTGATTTCTCACCTCCTATTTCTTAGTTCACATTATTAAATAAATAAAAGTAATAATATTATGTAAAAATATAATAGATTTTCTCAGCCAGACTAGATATTTATTAATAAAGCTTTTATTTGCATCTAGAAATTTTTATTATGCAAAAATATCTGTTTTCATATGTATATTTTATGTTATTTTTAAAAAAATATTATGAACAAGTGTAAGAATCAAATCGTATTTAAACATTACTTTAAAAGTTTTAAAAATAATTTCATGAATGCTAAAAAAAAAAAAAATATTATTTCAAAACGTATTCGCATTTGATTTCTGATTATCTAAGATTAAAAAAAAAAAAAACTCTCGTGATACTTCTAATTATAATAATAAAAAAAGCATTACAAAATGCAGTTAGTTAATATTTAACAAGTTACAAAATTAAAAAAAAAAAGGTATATTTAAATTATTATCAACAATAAATACTATTTTATAAATAAATACTATTTTATTTTGGAATAAATATAGTTTTATAGCAAAGAGGAAACGGCTATAATCACTTTTTTTGCAAAATATTAAGTTAAATATATATATAATCCTAATTTTAAGTAAATATCATAGTAAACTTTAATATAACTTTTTATAATATACACTCTCAACTATGAAATATTAAATTGTACAATTAATTTAATATATGATCTATCATTATAAAGATTGAATTAATTAGCATTTGAAAATCACCACCTGCTTTTCCTATTAAAAATAATTATGCTCTTTATTTAATAATCTGTGAAATATTGCAAAAAGTTATATAAATTCTTTAAGTTTATTTTCCAATATTTTTTCTATGCTTGCATTACATTAACATATTTATAACAAATATCTCTCTCTCTCTCTCTCTTCTTATTCTCTTCTGTTTGCCTCTCTTTTGGAAATCAAATTAATGAGCTATTTTATATGATCACTTGTTAATTTTCATTTTTGTTTACTGCTTACATAATATAACAGATAAAACTCACATATTTCTTCAACACATCCTACACTATTCCATTACTTCAATATTTAATCCAATAACATATATTACATACTTATATTCCATCTTATATACCTATATTTCAGATCCATATTCTATGCTCATGATCTGAGATTTAAGTGCAAACCAAATAAATCTTCTATTTTTTAAAAAAAAAATGTGTGGGCTTAGGAATATTTCTTTTGAGTAATTGTCCAAGTTAAAAAAAAATAACCATTTAATACCGATTGGTAAATAAAAAATAAATATCCAGTTATTATTATTTAGAGAGTAAAAATAAAATTATTATGAATCAGACAGAAGAATGCTAATATGCTTGCTGACTTTAAAACCATAAATGATTGTAATATGATGTGTTTTCCCCATTAGTGAGAATATCATACCCTATGGGCATTAACTTATGATCTACTTTCTGTATTGAATACACCATTGAGAACAAAGAATTCTATTAAATAATGACTCTAAAAAGAATTGCAATTAAACAGATTAGAAGAGATATTTAGATATAAGAACATATCTTCATAATTTTACAGTTTATTGATTATGACTCTCTGAGATTGCATAGAAAAAATATATAAAAATTGATGGTAATTTTGAAATCTGGTGCCAAACTCACATAAGAATAGTTTGAATTATTGCTGAAATTAAACTTGGTCTTTTTCTTATGCATAAGTTGTCTTATTTATTTTAACCATGTTATAACAATAAAATTATAATATTGTTAAAGATTAATAGTGGAAAAATAAAAAATGCAAAGAAAAGAGATTGATGGTATTATAACCACAATTTTAAAAAGTATGATTGAGTAGTCTTACACCTTTATCAGGATGATGAAAAGTTAATCAAAAAAAATGAAATTTATAAGATGACTAGAAGCTGATGTCAAATAATTGAATCATTTCAAATTCCTAAGTCATATGCAATACATCATTAAATATTACATTGATACATTTCTTACAGTCTAATCATGAATGCATTTGGGTATAACAAGAGTAGAACTTGCCATTTTGCTAACTTGAGATTTATATGTGTGTAAAACTTAAATAATTTTTTAAATAAATTTAACAATTTTTTTTTTCAATTAAGTCAATCATAGTCCATAAAATAAATGAGAATCTATGAATTCTTATCAGATAAACAAAGATCATAATGTAGTTTGTATCTGATCATAAAACAAAACATAGCTGTAATTTCCATCATTAACAAGAATTATTGCAAGAAAAGTGTTATATACTTCTCAACACAGCTGAGTTCATAGTTTATTTTCACCTTAAGGATTTTTAGACTTTGGGATTTTCCCTTGCTTACTTTTGTACAATTATTTTTGTCAAGCTTTATTAATTTCTTTTTATAAATCATATTTAAACAAATATAAATTTTAGCATTTTTAGAAAAATATTTTCTATATTTTCTTTCATTTTTATAACTATCTGACATAAATTCATAGTTTGGTAATATTTTAAACATATTTTCATTTTTAAAATATGTCTCATTATTTTATAACTCTCAACTCAAAGTATTTCTACCTTTCTAGTGTAATAAAAGTAATCAAACTATTTTAAAAAAAGATTATCCTTTATGAATAAACCTTACATTAAAAACCTAAATTGATTTGTAGAAGTAAAAATTAAATGCCATGGTATATCCAATTTTTATTTTTTGATGATATTGATGGAGCATTCAAAGAGCTTTCACTATTATTCATTTTTTCAACTTTCTTTTTGTTTTTTATATTTTTATTCAAACAATGATACTATTATATATGTATATTCTATTATCTTAAATTACCTCACCACATAATCTGTAAATACATCTAGAAGATTGGATATGTAGATACATTTTTGCTGATAATTCATTAACAATCTTTAAAAAATAAGTATCTTAATATTTATACCAAATTTTAATGAATTATTTAATCTTAATTTGTTCCTTTATTGCATTGCCTTAATTAATTAATTAAGCATTGTACAAAGAATAAAGATTTTTATAAAAAAAAAAAACGGATTAATATCAAACTTTACTTACTTAGTTTATAAATACCCATGTAAGGGTATTTATAAGATGATGATAGCCATTAACAGATGTGTATTTTTGATATTTTGTTTCATGAAATAAATTTTGAACCATTCAATAAATCTTTTAAAAGGTTTTTAAACACATTTGATTCCAAGCTACTTTCCAAAAAGTGACCCAAAGTAGATTATAAATATATAACAATTTTAGTACAAATTATCGAAAGCTTTCTACCAAATTAAAATAGGCAAAACTCTCCAAACTGTAGTGCCATTCAGTGCCTATTAATCCAATATCTCTAGACTAGTTTCTAGTTTGTGCAGAGCCTTGGATCTGAGAGTACTGCACCTAGATCTTAGGATCATGTGATGTTTGATGATCAAATTAAAATAATAACTTATTTTTAAATTTTCAAAAAGTCATTTGACATTGTGGCAATTTGCAAACAAAACATCATTTAAAATCAACTCCAATTTATTATGAAATATCATGAGAAAGTGGTTTAAGATACATATAGAACTGTTTTAATATTCCATCTCTCAATGAATACAAAGAGAACTTGAAAACAATTAGATTAGAGCAGCCAGACAAATCAACTCATGCTCATTAAAAGTTATAAGTAAAGCAACAAATAATTAATAAAAAGATTAAATATTTAAAAAAAAAAACAAAACAATTTCTAAGCTCAACAATTTCTAAGCATAAGAATGCTAATATACTTTTTTGTAATCAAAACATTGCAAAAATCTAATAGAATTTATGATCCATTAAGAAAGAATTCTAAAAAATAAATAACTTATTAACAGCCAATCGAGCCTTGATAAATAATAATGGTATTTATTTATTTATTTTACTGACTTTTTAATCATTGTTCCTTCTTAAGACTATTTTGAAATATTAAGGACAAAATATCAAATAATTTAGCTTTTTCTGGTACAATTTTACCCACAAAAATAAATATCAATTTGAATTTTCATATGCTTAAATAAAAAAATAATCATTACACAAGTACTTATCTCATGTTTAATTATTTTAATGATAGGTTATACACAATAGTTCCATTCCCACTGACTGAATTAATAGGGTTTTTTTTTTTTATTATTCAATAGATTTTTGACACAGAAAGCTTTAGTACTGCATCTATGCTAAATTTACAAAAATCCATGTATTAATTAATACCCTGATTCATACATCTTACAAACTATTGATATTTTGAGATATATGTTTTTAAAAATAATATTACAAAAATCTTATTTCTTTAACATTTTATTTGACATTCAATAAAATACCATTAAGACTTTCTAATATACAACAATTCTATTTTGAACAATTGCTTCAGTGGCAAGAGTAGCTAATTGTAGAGCTTCAAGATTTCAAAATTGAATTATTAAAAGAAAACATCTAACCAATTCGAATAGAACTATTAGACTCTCTAGTCATATTGATCCATGAGTGACCTACTGTGCCACAGACCATATAATAAACAAATATGTTAAATTTATATACTTTTTTGTTGAAGATATGGACAATAGTCAGTGACTGCTGTCTTCATAATTGTTTTTAAAGTCACTTATTCTAATCATATTTACAGTTACATTACAAACTTTAACACAAAAGAAATGTTTACTTTTTTATATAATTTATTTCTAATTTCATCAAACATTTAGCTTTTGAATCCATTTGATTTATTGAATTATTTTATTTTTAATATTTTTATACTTCTTTAGTGAAAAATAATGTAGATTGAAAGTAAAATCATGTGTTATTAATACAATGAAGGAGAAAGAAAAAATACTGTTAATGAAAAGAAAAAGTTTAGTTCTTAATATAGGAAAACTGGCAATCAGCTACACAAAAAAAGACAATCATAATATATAAACATAAAAGATTTATTTGCCTGAAGTAATGCTGATGTATTAACTAAAGCTGAACAAAAACCATTGTTTATCACAACTTTATAATATTTTAAGAATAAAAAATGAAAGATTTATGTTGTGAGAAAGATGACTAAATTTTTTAATTTTTACAAACTTTTTGTAGAAATAAATCCAATTAAAATCAAATTTGAAAACTAAAAGTTGCACAACAACAGAGCAGAATAATTAAAACAACACATTTTTAATAAAAATTTATATATATTTTCTAAATCATAAAATCAAAATCAAAAAGAAAGAACAAAAAATGCTATAAATCAAATTGCTATTTTAATATTATATATAGATAAAACAGTATTTAAACAATCCAATGTAGAATAAATAGCAATCCAAAAGTGTCTAAAACAGTAAAGAAGGCAATTCTCAGCAACCAGACAGCTGCTGCGATATGAACATTTCAAACCTTGTTTATTCTTTACATAAAAATATTTAAATAGCCAATCATATATTTATTTAGAGTATAGATTTTTTAATATAGCTAAACTCTTAGTAAAGGAATATGTAGAGATTCCAATCTGAAGATAAGATTCTCTAGTGCTTTATTAATAACTTCAATTCTCCTACTAGTCATAGATTCAATAATCATTATCTATGACTCATAGTTTGTGTATGTTTACATCAACACAAGTCAGTATCAATTAAATTTTATATTCATAGATAAAAGTGAATCTGTTGATGTGATTCCAATAATATCTAGAGTGATCACAGCGAATTAGATTAATTGTTAGATATGGAAATAAAATGTTTGGAATCTCACAAGCAATCAGAAAAACAATCTTGATTTGAGATGACTTTCAGATAGTGAAATTATATATCGAGTTATTGGCAAATCCAATCTACTTAAACATGTTTTTATGGATTTTCTGTAAAACTACTTTTCTCATGATATCTGATGAAAAAAATATGTGAAAGAGCAGAAATCCATTGTAAAGAAGTAGACTTGAATGCACAAGCAATATTTTTCATGATAATGTGTGAGCGGCAAAACTCTCCATACAATAATGTCACTCAATGCAAGCCAGAGTAATCAATGTATGCAAGAATGTTTGTGCATGAAATCTCTATCTAATGTGTACTCATCCACTGAGTGGCATGACTGTATGAAGATTTTTGCATGTTTTAACAGCTTGAGCAAGCATAAAAAATAGTGATCATGTGATGAGGTGTGAGCATTCAGATTTAGTACAGGCACTTTATCTCAAAACAAGGGCATAGTTTTTACTGGCAAAATATGCTAGTGCTATGCCAGCTTTCCAAAAGTTATTCCTAACTATACTTTGCACCTAATAAATTAAACTACAATCTAAAGTTACTTCTAAATAACTTGGGATATGATTTATTTCAGTATATTACTGTAGAAGGTTATATCCAAATTATATGATTCCTTGTTGTTTACATATAAGATTGTAATCTTGAAAAAGATCTTTAACTTTTGCACATCTTTATTGTGAAACTTTTATATTTTTGGAATCTTTTCTTGTAAAATCAAAACAATGTAAACAAAATAAAATAAATTTCCTCCATTCTCTATTTGGAAGATTATTGATGAATATATTAAACAAAGTAGGTCAAAGAACTAAGACCTATGGTACTGTCACTTGAATTTTTTTATTGGAGAGTAATTTGTCTAGAAAATTAATAATTTTTTTGCTTATATGCATTTTAACAAATTTTTATCATAAGCTTAGGTTAGATCATTAAAGGTAACACTAATTTGTAATTATGAAGACTTTTTCCACTTGTTAAAAATAAATTGTGTTTACAGCATCTTTTCCTGGTCTTAATCCAGTTTATTCTGTACAAACATTGTTCATAACTATTGGCTAAATTTTTATTAAATATGTTGCTTTTAAATAGCATATAATGAAAAGATAGTAATGATAATGAGTGATAATTTTTTGGATTATTGTCGAATTTATTCGATTTTATGATTGCTGGCTACAGTTTTGATTTTATGTCAATTTTTTAAAATAGTTTCTGTAGAAATAATATAACTAAATAGTTTTGTCAACTATGCTTTGGTTTTAAATCATAATTCTTTTAAAATTATAGAAGTATTCTATCTACTCCTAGAGCCTTAAAATAATTAAAAGCAAGTTCAATTTTCCCAATATTTACTGGTTTTATGAGATTGGTATTAATGGAATATTGTGAACAAGAAGTTTGCTGTTATGATCTAATGATGATTTTTCTCATTACATCAATCTTGGGATTAACAGTCTTATATTTAAGATTAATGATCTCATTAGCAGTCTTTTAGAGATGCTTTTTCATTCATCAAGCTTGCATAAAGTGGATAAATTTTATAATTAGATTTTATAAAGTTTTGTTTTTCTATTCATTTTTCTTCTCTAGCACTGCATCTTTGGTAGACAAATATTGGTTATAAAGAGCACTTCTAATTTTAGTCCAGCCTGAAATAAATTTTGTTTAATATCTTTAATAAGTGGATTCTCTGATAACAATTGCTATGAGTTTGTTAAATCTATGATAACCAGAATAAACTGGAGAGATTGTATTAGTATTCCAGTAAAGGCATCCAATATCCTAATCTGCTTTCATTAAATTTCATCTACTTGAAGAAGTTGAAAAAGCAATTGAATACAATATTAACAATGCAAAAAAATGAATTACCTTGACAAACATCAAAGAATATATGGCTCAAAATAAAATGAATTAAAAAGCTATTGCATCTTGTAAAATGTCTGGACTTAAACTAATTACAAATAAAATTAAAACAATGAAAACAGATGTAAAAATAAAAGAATAAAAGTTAGTATTACACAATAATTTATAGAGCATATCAGACTTTTTGAATATTGGGGCAGTGGACTAACTGAATATAGAAATAATATATAGCAATTAGAATAAGAATTACAATGCTTTAACAAAGATAAAAGAATATTTTAGGAAACATTGGATTTAAATATGTGTCCCTGCAAAAAGGAGTTTGTTATTAACTGAAAGATCCTTTGATTCAGCTGCGAGGTCTTGAAGAAACTGAACAGAATAAATTTATAATACCTAAGCCAATTTCTATTATTATTATATAATTATTATATAATAAATAAACATGGATATATTACTCACCAAAGTGCATCAGTTGGCATGGTATGTTTACTAACTTTTTATCTCTGACTTTAAAACAAAATATCATGATCTTTATTCTCAGTTACTTCATAGTTCTCAACTAATGCATTAATTGAGTTTTTCTGAAAGTGGAATGAATGAATAATCATTTTATATTGACAGTTGACAGTTGCAATCATGACAAACAAAACTGAATTATGACTTATACGTAGCAGGCTGTGATGTTGCCAGTCAAGGCAAACTGAAGATGAGAAATGCTAAGAACTTATGACTACAGCTCCAGGATATCATTCAATAATGATTTTTTTATTTAGATATCTAAAATTTCTGATCATTTTCAAAAAGCTTTGTGAAATTAAAAAGAAAGTTGAAGAGATAATTGATTTGAAAAGTGAAGGATGTACTTTATTACAAATGCACAAATATTAAAGCACAAGGCAAATGGAAATCATTTTAAATAAAAATGGAAGAACAATCTTATGGAAATAGGGTACATTATCAAAAACAAAATTTACATCATCTTAAAAATTATAAAATATCAAAGATCCAAAAAAAAAAAATCCTCTACAATTACTCTATCTTCTGAATTACCAAATATTCTAAGTAAAGATGTGACACAAGCAATTAAATTATAAAGAAAGTAAAATTTCCAGGAAATAATACAACTGTTATTGATATTTAAAAAAAAACAGATGAACAAACAAAAAAACTGATGCAAAGCTATATTCTAAAGAATTACTAGATGATTAGAAGAATGCAGTAATAATGTTGAGATTTACAAAGGATTATAAAGATTTTAGAAATTACTAAATTATTAGTCTTCTATCATTTCTATTTAAAATCTTTACCAATATATTTATAACTCATCTACAGAGAACTTTGAATTCTAATCAATAAAAAAAACAAGTTGTATTTAAAAGGTTTTTTTTAGAATAGAGATCACATTTAAAGACAATGAATAAAAATTGCTATTAAGCTTTGTATTTTCAAATAATGAAAAATATTTCATTGTACAAATATTTAAAACTTTGGATAATTAAGATCTAGATCTGGGATATTTTCATATTCTGAAGAATATTTATCAAAATGCTAACAGTGATTAGGTTATAAGATAATAATAAAAAGATTAACATTGATATGAGTATATGGCAGGGTGATTCCATAGCTCCAAAATTTTTAACAGGAGTTTTACATTAAACATTTTATGAATTAAAATGAGAAACTAGGGAAATAATAGTAAATGAAGATTATATAAGTCATCTAGATTTTTCAGGTAATTTGGCTTTTTTTGTAAATAATGCTTCAGAGCTTTGGGAAATATTGCAAAAGTTATCAGATGAAAGCAATAATGAAGTTTCTAAAAACAAATGCTAAAAAGACAAAAGTAATGTTTATTGGATTTTTTCAAAAGATGAAAATAATGATTAATAATACTGAATTAAAAAAAGGTAACTAAAAATATTTTGATTAGATTATTAATAGAGATGAAAACATAATGTATGAAAGAACAAACTGACATCAGTGAAAAAATTAACAGACTGAAATGGAAATGAGTTAAACATATTGCTAGAAGAAATAACAATAGATGGGCTGTTGGAGTTTTAAATTGAATCATTGAAATTGTAAATGATATAGAAAAGAACTTATTGTAAGATGGATGAAATAAGGAAGATTTCTTGTGTAATCTGATTAAGAAAAGTCATAAACCAGAACTTGATTAAATTTGAAGATTCTGTAGTGCATTGGTAATAATTGAAAATAATATATAAATAAAATGTGATGAAAAAAAGTAATGGAGAATTTACTGATTTGGATTTAGTAGAAAAATTTATGTTCAAAAAATATTTTTAATAAAGAAATAGTATAAAAATATATTTAAAAAATGATTATCCCAAAATATGAAAAGTAATTAGATTAAATAAGAAAATGTGATATAAAGGATTATAGAGATTATGAATAAAGATGCTAGAAAAAATATGATGATCTTAAAGAATGAAAAAAATTGTATTTTAAAAGCAAAAACAGAATGACTTAGAAAAATGGCAGATTTGGTGCATAGATTCTTCTTTTGGGAAATTAATCAATGATAATGATAATTGAAAGTTTCATCTACTTTTATCAAGAACTGAGTACACGCCGACTTATTTAACATGATTTTGAAGTTACGCGATTCGTGTTTCACCGGAAGTCGATTTCCGATAATGCGCTATTACTTTAAATAATAAATTTCACACACTTACATTATATTGAAAGTAATAGCACATTATTGGAATTTGACTTTCATCTTAGTAATTTCAATATTTTCAGTGCTTTATAATAGTAAGATTTTATGCAATAATGAAATTAAAATCATGATTTCCACATTTTATGTATACACATATTAAATTTTACAAGATTATAATGTAAATTTGTTCAAACATTGTGCATGTTAATTTTGCATTTTAAATCACATTCTGTTTTTGCTTTTTAAAAAAGAACGTAATCAATTATTATTTTCTTATTAATGACACTAATCATTAACGTGCTCTTAAATTCCAACAAGAGCTAAATGGTTGTATGTCTGTATGTCAAGAGCTTCATAAACAATAAAACCATCACCTCAAAGATTAATTACTAATTATGCTGTCACCAGAAAATCATAATAATTAAAACGTGTATAAAAAATGTAAATTACTGTACTGTAAATTATGCATAACAATATATTATTTTAAATAAAATTAAATATTATAGTTAAAAAAAGTTTGTCTTGTATCAATTTTTTTCAAATTTGAAATTTTTTATTAGTCATATTTTATTTCCTTATTTTTTTTTGCGCGCTTTGAAATTTTTTATTAGTCATATTTTATTTCCTTATTTTTTTTTGCGTGCGCATTTTAAAGTAATTTTATGTTGGTGCTTTGCTTTTATGTGAATTTTGAAAAATCACAGACCGCATCCCCCCTTTTCAATGTAAGTTATGTCTATTTTGCGTGATTTCATTTGCACATGTTTTCTGAGGAATTTATCTATCGCGTAAAACGAGACCCAGGTGTATACACTTAATTAAATTCCTCACTTTTTATTTTACAACATATTTTAATTCATAAAAAAATATTCAGAAATATATTTCTAATTTAAATAAAATATATGGCAAATTCTTTAGTGAAGACATTATTTTGCTTCAAAATATACCAAGACAGTGAATAATATTAGTTGTTAATACAATTTATCCAAACCACTTCGAACACTTTTTAGCAGAACTCTTTATTTGTACATACACCTACATTTTGACTGTCCTGCAGTCTTCTTAAGAGCCAGTTCATTTTAATTTCTTAGAGAAACGTTTTTGAATTGGCTCTAAAGAAGACTGTATGACAGTCGAAATGTAGGTGTATGTACAAATAAAGAGTTTTGCTAAAAAGTGTTCAAAGTGGTTTGGATAAATTGTATTTATAGGATATTATGTTAAAATAAAGAAAAGTGTGATTTTGGTAATATTTATTAGTCGTTAATCTTGGGTTTAGATTTGTAGAGGTCCTTACTGTCACATTTTAGGTGCATAGCCTTAAGGTTATAGCCTTAATATATATTACTTATGTAATGAGTATGCGCTTTACAGATTGTTAATTACAACTTGAAAATGAGATAGAAAAACAGATTGGTTTGTAGTTTTTATATTTTCCTAACTTCCTAACAAATTTGTCTATGTGTATTATATATAAATGTAATTATCTGGACGTCTGCAGTTATTAAAACAGGCAAAACTCTCTATACGTATATGTAATGGTGATCATGTGACGTCTGCAGTTATATATATATATATTTAAAACGAATAAAAAGGAAATCATCTACATTCCATAAAGCAAGTTAAATAGTTTAGCCATTTTAACGAATGTAATTAATTATACAATATATATATAATTGTAAAACATATATATATATTAAGTTTCACAGAATATAAAAATAATACATTAATAATTTTTACTTTTAAAAAAAAAAAAAATAGAAATTTAACATTGACTTTATAATATTTGAACTTTATTATTTTCTTTATTTTTTCAATAATGAAAGTCAAATCCTAGAACCTTGAAAATAACATAGAATATTGTGTTTAATAACAGGTATTATTAGATATTAGAAAATTTTATAGTTATTCATGTAATTTTGATTTTTTTTTTTTTATTAATAACCTTGATTTATATAAAAACATTGATTTTGTGGTCATCCACAGCCATTAAATAAATTTTAAACATATATATATATATTGTTTTTTAATGATTTACTCAAGTGGGAAAAACTGCACTATTTTTTACTTCTAACAAATGCACGTTATAAAATATGGAGATAGTTTTATGCAATGGATGCAAAATTTCATTGCACTTAAATATTCAAATATCAAATATCATAATCAAGGAAGGAAATGTAAACAAATATCTGCCCTAGATTATCCACCACCTAAAATATCTTATAGATATCTTGCTTACATTATACAAACAAAGCATATTTTTTAAAATTGATTTATAAATTTAACTTATGTATACATATATATAAATGTGATTAAAATAAAGTTGAAGAAGAATTCTTGATTAACCAAATAAGTTTAATAATAAAATATGATAATTTTCTATCAAAAACTTTATAGGAAAATCATTTTAAAATCAGGGTAAAAATGTTCTAAACAAACTAAGTCGAAAATTTTTATATTTATGCATAATTATTAATGCAAGCAACCATATAACATTTTGATAAGTGAACAAACTATACAAATTAAGCAGAACAACTAAGTCTTAGCATAGAATTAATACAATAATATATAAAATGTATTTTTTTTTTTTGCAGAAAGTGGCTATCCATTATTATTAACTATCTAAATATTATCCTCATTATTTGATGCTAAAAAGATTATACTATTATTCCATAGTATCATTACAAAATTTTGCTATCTCACTCACTATAGTCAAAACAATTCTTTGTACATTTTAAAGGTGATTTTTTTTTCAATATTTCTTCTGATATATCTTTAATAACTTCTTTAGGTTCTAAGACCATTTCTATTTCAGTTTTTAATTTATTTATTTTTGTAGCCTTTTCTAATCATTTCAATATTTTTTTACATTGTTGATCCAATTAATCCTACTCAATTTTTTATATCCCCATACTTCAAAAAATTTTAATATTTTATTTCTCTTATAAATATATCAAAGGTTTAAAATTAATCAAGTTCCAATTTTGATATGTAATGTAAAACTTAAATATCTATTATAATGCATTTGGATGTTCTAAGTCCTGTAATTCACCTGATCATAGGTCATTGTTCTTCAAATATATATATATATATAGTGAAAGAAGATGGTTTGATATATTTTTACACTAGTGGATAGTTAAGATATTGACAGATTTTAACATGAAAAATGGGATTCTCTAGATCTTACTGGCTACAAATATTCTCAAGGTATATATATATATACTTATCTAACTTTGAACAATAACTTCTAAAAAAGATAACTTAATAAATAATTAGGCTATCTAAGTCTGACTATATTTATACTATATGTTGCTAATTATAGTTTCAATATGCTAATTTATTCAAAGAGATATCATCTAACATCAATACTATTAAATATATTATGAATTAATTTATTTATGGCATATTCAACTACCAAAACAAATCTTCCCTAAAGCACATGTAGCCAAATCCCTGAAGTTTGTGATGATGGTATTTTAGTTATATTTATATATTGGACTATTTCCATCATCTTATATACACATTGAATGTCTATAAAAAAATTTAACTTTATTAGTCTTAGTTACTCATTTGCATAAAATTTGCATATGGTATTTGTTTATATAATGATTTCAAAGAAAGAATCATAACTGGCTATGAATATGAGAAGTACATCTTCTTGAAAGCGCTTAGCCATTTAATTGTTTTCTATTTGTTGACAGGTTTACGTTGGAAGTGTGATAGCACGATTTAATATTATCATATTGAAGACAAACGTAAAGTATAAATCTACAGGTTATTACTTAAATATTCCAAATACATTCAACTGTTGGTAATAGCACACAAGTTAGTATATTTTCAAGAGATATTATTCTCCCCTCTTCTTCAATACTTATATTAGATGATGAAAATAATTCAATATATAAATACAATTAATCATAAGTGATTAAAAGACTTTATTTTAGCAATACTAAATATTAAAAAACGTGATAACAAAGCTTGATTTAGCAACTACTGAAAAAAATTTCTTTTAATATAAAATATATCTATGAAAGCCAAAATTTTAGTTTTATTAGTATTATTTTAAAAACAAAAAAAGGGTATTATAAAAAAAATTATGGTTTCAAGACTGAATTTTATTTTTGCTAAAATTAGTGGATTTTTTTGTTGTTGTTGTTATAGTTGAGATCTGGTTCATATTTTTGGATATTTGATTTCAAGCTTCCATGCAGTTGCTTGAATCCAACAGATAATAGCAAACTCTATATAATATATACTTTTAACACAAATCATATGAACATATCTAGAATATAGACAAATTTAAAAATTATATATATTAATTAACCATCAATAAAAATAACACAGAAATAGAAGTAATGTAAATATGAAAAAAACATTAATGAGTATTATATGATAATATGTTCACTTGGTTTATGACATTTTTTTTTGTGACTAAACCAATTATTTTATTTTAGCATATAAGTTTGCCATCATCATTAATTTTACAATTTAGGACCATTTATTAAACAAAACTTTTATTAAAATTTTTGGAATAGATATAATAAATATAAAAATACTTTCATAATAATCATAACTACATGAATGACTGGCTTTTTACTCCATGTACAATAGCTTTCTTAGTTATATTTCCTGCACATTGTTTTCATAATGATCACAACTACATCACTGATGTAGTTCTTGCACATGGCTTCCATGATAGTCACAATAACATGATTAACTGAGTTTTTATGCACAATTGCTTTTATAGTGATCACAAATACATACTTCATATACATTGAGTGCTGAGACAAGGAAGTAGTTACATAATAAGGAGCAGTTACATAATAAGGAGCAATTAAAAAAATTAATGAAGTCAAATTTAAATTTTTTTATTTTTGCTAAACTGTGCTTTAAAATAAATATATATATATACATAATTTTAATAAAATAGAATAAGGCTGACATTTATGAATTTTACAATACATGGACTGTTTTTAACATTGAATATTTTCTAATTTACAAAATAAATATATACACATGCATAATCATATTAAAGTACAATGGTATAAACAGTAAGAAGTTGTTTAAAAAAAATTGTTATGCTTCATCTCTCTTGGAGCATAAACACAAGCTTAGTTCTTTATGCAAATAAAATTAGAAGATAGTCAAATATCATGCTTCATTTAAAAAAAAACTATTTAAATTTAGTTACAGAATTTTATTATAATAAATTATTTTTACAATTATATGATATAAAGCAACATTTTACTGGTGTCATGCCAAACCTATGTTACAATGTTATTCCACATGCAGACATGATTCTACCAATCATATTACATATAGTATCAAAATCTGTCCAGTTATAATGGATTTCAAAATGATATATTACATACTTTTGAAGCTTGGATCTTATATTATTGGTTATTCAATATTTTAAAATACATAGGATCACATATAAAAAATATGTTTTGTTAAATTTTAATTTTTAACAGATTTATTAAAAATTGTATTTATTTCAATGTTTTGAACATTGGTTAAAAAGTATATACATATAAACAATGGCAGAGTGCACTTTTGCTGGTGAAACTAGATTCAAAGCACTTGTGAGCTGCAGGATGCATTTTATAATTTATATGAATGCTAATTTATATAATTTAATAATTTACATTTATTTTTTAGCTAGCTGATTACTATTTTTTATTGATATGTAAATTAATAATTTACATAAATTAGTGTTTCATATACATTATACAATGCAATATGCAGTTCTTGAGTGCTATAAATCTGGCTTCACCATTTAAAAGCATACTCAGCCAATGTCTATACATGTGTACTAAAAAAAACCTCTTCTTAACTATTGTTGAAAATATTGAAATAAATCTATTACAATTAGCATAAGGATAGGAAAAAATATTTGAATAAAAATTGTATTACAAATTATAAATTACAAGTTTTTTCCAATACAAAATAGATAGTTTAAATAAGAAAAAATTATAGTCATTCTTTATTATTAATCTGAGTTATTAATAATTTAATGTAAATTTTGTCTTTGGATCTCTTTGCTCAATATTAGGTGTGTAATTGGTCACTTTTAGCTTCATGTAGACTTTTAAATTTTCAGATGTTAGACAACTTTTTTGTGAACTCAAAATATTTTTTATTTGAAAATATTTGTTGAGATGAATGCCAAAAATAGAGTACATATGATTTTCTTCAAAAATTTAAATCTTTTGGGTAAAGATATCCAATAATTGAGAATGACAGATGATTTTTCAAGACAGTTATCTTCAAGACTTTTCTGCAAGTCTACAAATTTGTTTTTCCATATTCTGATATTAGTTCACTGAGTTCCATTTCAAAACTGTCAATGTCCATCCAGTCAAAATGAGATATGTCAAATAGGGTCATTATTAGATCAATTGAGTCAACTTTGACGAGGAAAGAAAATATGGAGGCATGTGTTTGGAAGTCTTCATGTTGTTTTGGAACATTCTTATCTGAGAGCTTCAACTTACTTTTGAAGTTTGCCTTTGTTAATCTTAAAATGCTTTGCATGGACTTTTACATTTGGAAAGTACTTGTAGGTATTAGTGGTAATATCACACCAAAATAAATCTAATTTTGCTACAAATCCTTTCCAGTATTTAAAAAGTTCTAGTACTGTTTGACCCTTTCCTTGGAAATGCAAGTTTAAGTCATTCAGATGTTGAGTTAAACTAATCAGAAACATCAATTTGCATTTCAATTCTTTGTCATTCATTTCAGAAAATGTTCTTTTTCATCAAGAACCATATTAATTTTTTTCCAGACATGATACAAATCTGTTCAAGATAATACCTCAATTAATCCAACAAACATCACCATTCATTTCTTGCAAAAGAGGCTTAAATTACTTTTGTGTCAATGAAAAATAAAAAAAACTATGAAATTAACAATCTTAATGACAATGTCTATTACAGAATTCAAGCACTGTAATAAGACTTTTTTAAACTAAACAAAAATACAGTGGAAACTTGATATTTGGATGTCTAATGTGATTTTCAAGAAGTTTAACAAATCCCTTTTCCTTTCCAAATATTGCACAGCCAGCATTAGTAGTAACACTAAATACTTTATTTACGTTAATTTTCTAATTTTCACAATAACTGAAAAATGCAGTGAAAATGCCATGACCTTTTGTTGTACTAGTAAGAGGAATCAAGCAACACAATACTTCATAAATACAATTGTTATTACAATATCATGCAACAACACATCCTTTATGTCAGTACTTTCTTCAACAGCAACACCGAATACAATAACTTCTTGTAAATCATTTTTCAGTTTTGTTCTTATATCTTCAGCCATATCAGTTATTCACCTTTGAATTAATCTTGTAGAAGTTGGTAATTCTCAAATTTGAAACTATTATTTGTTTATTTGGTAAATCACTGAATAAGATTTCAGTACTTCTCAAAATTTTTTTTTAATGATTTGGCTTCTGAAGTCATGCAATAAATAATTGTTTAACTACATTTGGTGGCTTTATTTTTGGTTCCAATTATTTGACTAAAATAAGCAGTTTGTTTCTTAAAGGCAGAAACAGTTCTTTTTATAGCATAACTTTTTTCATTGGAGTTTTTAAACATGAACAGATGTTAAGTTTGATCATGATCTTGTCTTTGTATACATGAGGTATGACACAATATAGCATACCATACAACAGTGCAACCCTTTTGCTGCACAAATTCATATTCATTTGTCCAAGCATCTAATAGAAGGTTTATTTTAATGTACCATGGCCTGTACTAAACATATGGTTTTTCCTTATATGTGAGTCACATGGACAAAATTTAAGTGAGAATTTGGAGCACAAATGCATGCACAATAATTATATAATAATAAGAGGTTTGTTTTAATGAATCACAGCTTGCACTGAATCATAGTTTTCATTTATATGAGTCATATATGGTACAAATGCATATACTGTAATTTTTTACTATGTCAATATAATTGGTGCCATTAATAATCATTCCACATGCCAAGCATGGCATGTATGACATATGTTTCTGACCCCTGATATAAAGCATTAAGGTTTCCTGCAATATGAGTAGCATCACTGCTGGGGAAGAGGATTCTCAAAAATGTGTTTTGTTTTCATATTTAATGCTTTTTTAAAGGGATTTGTGATTATATAATACATAACAAATCTTAATTTCATTAAACCAAATACAGCATCATGATTTATTATATATTATATAATCACAAATCCTTTTTAAAAACCCTTAAACAAGAATACAAACAATAGTTTTGAAAATCCTTCTGTCCAGCAATCATGCTAATCGCATTATCAAATACAACAGACACTAGGAGGAAATCATTTTTGTTAAGTAAATGTCATCTATCTTAATTAAAGAATAAAAGATGTATGCATAACTGCTAACTTTACTTTCAATTTTATTATATATATGCTTGTTCACAATAAAAGGCAAGTAAATAAGATTGCATTGGAGATGTAAATTATATAAATAATGTTGAAGAGAAAGTTTCTGAAACTATACCCTGGGATTTTCTATTGCTTTTGATTATTTGTATAGAAATTAAATATATAATATCTAGTTAATCTTTGTTTCTTATTTAGCTATTTAGGGGCTTTTCAAGGCTCTATATTGTTTATTTAAATGTAGCAACAACAACAAAAATACATAAAAGATTTCCCTACATGATATTATTCTTTACATCTGAAAGTGTACTGTAAATTATTATTATTAAATGTCATCAAAATAAAATTAACTTTTAACTTTTGTCAAGACAATTGGCAATTATATGATCTTTATGTTTCAATAAAGGCTTTATTGATCTCAATGGTTTACACAAGTTTACATGTAGAAATTTTCAATTTTAACATACAATGAGTTATTAGGGTAAGGATATATAAAGGAATTTAATGGTTACACTTTGTGGTTAATGGACTATAACAATATAAAGAATAAAAACAAAAATAATCAGAGTTCTAAAGTTTGATGAGCTTATTTAGTTTTGTCCACAAGTCTTTTTGAATGCTAGTTGTATGATAGTTTTCTTTGCAGCATTCGCAACATTGATGGTTGCCTTAACAATGACCACGTTGCTGCATATAAGTGGGGGTTGGTTATTATTCTATCTCTATTTCGAATGTGTAACAATTTGTTACTAAATGTAGCTGGGTGTCATCTGGTATTATTGCCAATTAAGAAAGTACATCTGGTGCACCAGTATGCATATAGTACAAACATGGCCACCCTTATGCTAGGTATTGATCTTCCCTGAAAAGGAACCATTATGTGATTAATGATTGTACCCAGTTTTCTGTAGGTGTTACACATCACCTGTCATGTTTGGTTAAGTGCTACACATGTTCTGTTGCTCAATGATATGATCTATATATTTATTTGTTTTATTGTGTTGACCTCTGGATGGTTGTAATGAATTGTTACATTGAAATTGTACATTATGTTAACTATGTTCCTTTAGACTTTGTATTATTCTAAACTGTATAGCTTATATACTTAATCAGGCATTCCCTGTAACCATTGGGATAGGACATCCATGTTCCCAAACAAATTTTATAATTGATTGTTTACTTATGTATTGTGCTTTGATTGTAAATAAAGTTTATTTATTTTTGAAAGATAAAATGAAGATAATTAGCAGTAAGATGAGTAGACTGCATCTTCATAATAAAATATATGGCTTTTATTAGTTTGAAAAATTAAAAAAATAATAAATAATTTAATCTTAATCCCTAAATAACAATAGTAATAATAAAAGTAGTATTAGTAGCAGTAATAATAATATTGGCAGAATTCATAATGTTTAATACTTGACTTGTAAATTTAGAAAAGTAAGGTTTATTAAAAATAAACTCAAAATTAAAAAAAAAAATAGCCGTAAAAAAATTGCAAAAATAATATTTAAAAACAAAAAAAGAATTATTATGTTTTCTGTGACTCACTATAAATGTTGACATCGGACACAAGAAAAAAAAAAAGCAAGTATGTCAATAATACAAGTCCTGCTGTTAGAAAAGATTTTGGTCATTCAGACAAACAAATACTTATTAAATTAGATTGAAACTTTCACTTGAAACTTAAAAGACCAAGATATATTTAAATTGTTATATACTGTTGGCTATACTATGAAATAATTCAGTTTACTATTGGTGCTAAAAAAAAAAGTTGATGATTAGTTACAAAATAATAAACTCCATTTCATTCATTTTTCAATGGCATGTTAAGCAGGCTGATAATCAACGAATACGTTATTTGAAAGAAATGGCTTTCAGTTAATGGCTAGCATTCAACATCAACCTGATAGTATATAGTAATAAATAATAATGGCTGAAAAATTATAAAATCAGATTTATCAAATGTGACTTAGAATTTATGGATATTAAAGTTAAAATAATATGATAGAATTTTTAAAGCAAATATATTTATATACACACACTTTTTAATCTTCTAAAATATAAATATTGTGTGTTTCATTTAAAACTGTAATGTTTCCATTATCCTTATTGTCGTATCTTCTAAAATATAAATATTGTGTGTTTCATTTAAAACTGTAATGTTTCCATTATCCTTATTGCCGTTATTCATATTACTCATTTTTACAACAGATATTTTAATGGGGGAGAAGAGCAAAATGTGTTTCAATCACCATTTATTAAAAACAATTTAACAAATGGGATTATTTTCACATATTTTTTCCAAACTGTGCCAACTAATGTGATAATCCTAGGCTGATTCTAGAAAGCTCACTTATTTTCATTATCAGGCATAGAGGGTTTATGTTTAAAAAATACTTTTGATCTAATAACATTTACTATAAAAATAATTTTCTTTTATATGTCAAAACGTTGACCGGGAAGCGAACCCGGAACAGCTGCTTGGAAGGCAGCTATGCTAACCGCTAGGCCACCAACGCTTGACGAATAAAATTTAATTGTTGAAAAAGCGTTGGTGGTCGAGAGATCAGCACAACTGCCTTACAAGCAGTTGTCCCGGGTTTGCGGGTTCGCTTCCCGGCCGATGCTATGACACATAAAAAAAAGAAAAGAATAGTTTACAATTATAAATGATTAGGTTTAAATTAAAACAGATATTACAATAATCCCTGCAATTACAAGATTAAACCATGTTCTTAGATCATGTAGCTTCTCAGATAATGAAGTATACAAAGCATTCGTGTTTATTAAAAGTCACTGTTAAACCATTTATGAATCTTAAATGTGACTTTAAAAGTGGAACAAAATGTAATACAGTAATAAGAAGTGAGAAAGAAAATATAATTGAAGCATGGAAAATTTTAGGACATAGTTATAACTGTTTTTATGCATGAATGTCTCCAATTAAATGAAAATTCTGTGATTTTGTTTAGCCACAATAAAAATACTACTTGAACATTTAATGGTATTCATGCACTAAAAATCTTTATACAGTCAAAATCTTTGCCATTAACATAAAAAACTGGCAATACTGAGGAGTATGTATTACATATTCCAATATTTATACATATTTCTATAAAAAATACAAGAATAAATAGCAACCAACTGTAACCATTTAAAAAAACATCTTGTTTATGTAAATTTTTATGGATTCAAAAATAATCATCACAAAGACTCCAATTCTCAAAAAACATAAAAAAAAATCATGCATCCTTATAAATTATCCATCTAGATAAATGAATATAAAATGTATCAATCCTATATTCAAGTAGACAAAAATAAAAAGCAAACAAGTTTGAAATTCTGATAAGTAGGAAAATAGAGATTACATTAGGAAATCAATGAATGGTCTTCTGAAAGTCTACAAAGGTAAAATGACATCCATTTTCTTTCAGCTAACAATTAATGATTTATTGATAACTTCTTTTTACTTTCTGAAGCTTTTTTTTCTTGCTGCTATTGCAACCAGACATCTCTAAGATTTAAGTAAGTATATAAAAACCAATATATTTAGCATTTACTAGCTGTTAAAAATTAATTTAAATTTTATTTTATAAGTACAAAAATATATATTAAAATGTTATAATTAAACCTATTGTTATTTTTTTTTTACATAAGTAACCTGCTTATTTTAGTATTTATCTTTCTCTCACTCTATCCTTAACAATGAAATTTTTCAAACTTTATTCTACTTTTTGCCAATGCACTTATAAGAAGACATTCTACAAAATTTAATTAAAAAAACAAACTTTTTTTTTTAGTATTAAACTTTTTCTATGTTCTCTGATTGCAAAAATATGATTCTGAATTATATTTGTAAAGAAACAGAACAAATAACAAAATCTAATATTTCTTAATTTTAAATCTTATCAAATGCAAGATCTTAAAATTCTACTGCTTAAAAAAGTTACACTTCTACAAGACTATTAGAAAAATTTGTTAAAATTGTATAATTTTGGCATCTAAAATAAAACTAATTAAATTCATTATCATTAAGTTAATATAATAATATTTTTACATTTCTTTAAGTTTAAAATAAAAATATGAAACCTGTTTGTATGTATTGGAATCAGAAAATGATATTGTAAATGACATTTAAATTTTAATCTCAAAATATTTTATTTTAAAATAAGATATAAAAAAATTTCTATATATTAAATGCTTTTATTTATCATGCACTCAAAAAGAAACATAATTGTTTATTCAACCACAATTGAGGTTTTTATGTTTAACTTGAAATAAATATATGGGAAGGGGTGTCCAGAAATTAAGTCAATTTCTTGTTATAAAAAAATAGGATTTGACTTAATTAATTATTAAAACCCATGCTTTTATTTCAAATTATGGTTGAAATTTTTTACTTCTTTTTAGTGCATGGTAAAAAAGCATTTAATCTAAAAAAAAATATTTAGTTCTATTATTTTTAATTTTTTAGTATTGACACAGTAAATAAAATGTAAAATTATATTGTACTTTAAAATGACATAGATATTTCTGCTATAAATTAAAATGTATACTTTATATATATTGTAATGCTAGTAAGACGTGTTAAGAAACAAACATATATGCTAGCATTACATATTTATAATTTAAAAATAAATTATTAAATTATTACTAGAAATGAAAATAGAATATATATATATATTTTAGTGTAATTTTCTTTTGTTTTAAAAGATGCAAACTTTGTAAAATAAAAAGAGTGCATTATACTGTTTGTTTTTTAAAAAATAGAATAAAGTTTTAGTATAGAGAGTGCATGGGGGACAGATCTAGAAAAAGATTTAAAACTCTCTCCTTTTAAAAGAAAATTTTTATAAACTAAAAATAATTTAAAAGAATAAATATATTTTAAAAAAAAATGTCAGTGAAAACTTTCAAAAATGCAATTAGTTTAAAAGATTACTGATTGAATTAATTAAAAGAAAAAACATGTAAACTATCTCATAAAAGTAATAGTAGATTAACCTAAGAAAAAGATTAGATAACAAGCAATTAAAAATCAATTAGATCAATGAAATGTAAAATCAATTAAATAAACAAACAGATAAATTAAACAATGGGAAAGGAAAAAGTATAAAAAGTCACAACTCTCTATTATTTGTCTGGCCTTCAATCTATAATTCAGTTTGGATTCAGTTTGTGATTGAATTAATCTGGTCTTCAATTTGTAAGTCAGCCTGGTCTTCAAACTATAAATCAGTCTGGTCTTCAATCTGTAATTCATTCCAGTCTGCATTTTGTGATTGAGCTATCCATTTTCCCACTCTTGAGTCTGTGAATTAGTCCATTCTTCATTCCGTTATTGATTCAGTTCAGATTATTATTCAGTTCAGATGGAATGCAGACTCAGTTTTTCATTGAGAATCCAAACAACCAGAGATCCAGATATTTTGAAACTGTAAATGCAGTAGTAAACCAGTAAATTACTGCTGTGGTCAACATCAATGCAAAAGCTACAGATCTATGTTGTGCTAGAACATTGTAGAAGTGTTTGACTGAACTTCAGACTCCAAAGTTTTCCCAAAATTGTCTGCCCTGCCTGAACCCTGGAAACTGATGCTAAAATGGTGAAATAGACACTACCACAAACTCTCTCTCCCATTGTCAAGACAAAAAATGGAAAACAAGTCCTAAAACCATTGATATAGACCAAAAAGCCAACTGGTTGGAAACTGACAATCATGAAAACCTAGGTAAAGATATTATAGCCACTTTATATTTATTTTAAATGAACTTTAATTAATGAAGGACTATTATAAAATTTAGCCTGAAACTAATCATTTATATTTCTTTATGTAAAATAATATATTATATTATATTAGTTATGTATGTGCTTAATAAATATTATTTGTTCTATTCTCTCTCTCTCTCTCTCTCTTGTCACTGTGTCATCATTAATTTTAAGTTATAAATGTTATATGTGTTAAGCTAAATTGTGATGGACCCCCTGATTAAAAATATGAGCTATCCTGGGATATGTTAAGTACTAGATTGTGTGCCTGTCATCCAAAGCATGCTGACTATATAACATATGGCTAGCTGGTATCTGAGTTTGATCCTCAAAACAAATAAAATGCTTTGGATGGCAGGGGTTTGTTCTAGCAAATGAGATGGGTCATGGTCAGGAAATGTGATCATGTTATGCTTTGCATAGCCTGATCTGATTGTGGGCATTGTTGATGGCTATGATATCAATGGTATTCTCCCCTCTGCTTGAAGAGCTGGTGTATTCCGATAGTATTAAACATAATAAACCTAGTTAAAGCCAAAAGATATTAAAGTTATTTTACAAGGTATTTTAAACCTAGCAATAAGAAGCTTTATTCAGAGACCCAGTTCAATGTAAATATATATATATATCATACTTAGTACGTATACATAATACTATATAAATGAATAAAAATATGAAATATTCTTTAACATGAAAAGTGTTTAAAATTTTTGCTTTGATTGGAATTGTTTTTAAAAAAAAAACAACAACAAACAAACAAAACTATATTGTAAATGAACTTCACTTAATATACACAGGGATATCCAAAAATAACCAATTTTTTTTTTTATTTTTAAGTGTTATGAATTTAATCTTTTTCAAATGACTATCCATTTGATGCAATACATCAGTCTAGATGTGTTTTTCATTTTTCAAAGTAGTCTAGAAGTACTTGCAAAGTGATGCATTTTAACATTTCTCTCATTTTTTTCTATCACTTCTAGACTGAAAAAAAAAAATTGAGAAATTTTTTCACTTAAGAGATTGAAAAAAAAAATTGCAAGTGAATATGACTGATAGATAAGCTGGATCATACTGAATTTTTGCACACTAAAGACTCTGAGAGATCACACTTTGCGGGGTGAAGCTTGCACTTTTTTGACACAAAACGGGATGTTTACATTTTACTGCATCATGTAAATATTTTGAAACTTGCAGATAAAATGCCTTATTATTACATCTTAAATTTGAGAAAAAAATGTCATTTATGTCCAAAAAACTACATTGCTTTGACTTTGGACTTCACTTGCAATGCTTTTTAGGGATGTGATACATTTAACATTTTAATCAACCCCCTCATAAACTTGTGTTTTTATGAGATCAGCTTGTTTGTAATCTGTTTCAAGCTTTGCAATTTTTTGCTGTAAATGAAAACAGAATTTTGTACTGTCAAACTTTTCAGTCATTATAAAAAAATTGATAAAAATGCAAAATGCACTTTACAAAACTATGTATTATGTGGCACATTTATGTGGTGATGTTATTTGGCAGATTGATGCAGAAGAGTCCCTACAAGAAGTATATAATAGGTGAAGCATATACTACAACAGGCACACAAATAAGAGACTGATTCCAGTTATTTTTGGGTTCTCCCTATATATATATATATCACTAAATATTTATGTAATAAATTAATATGTACACTTTTTATGCAAATATCATATTTAGTACATTTACTTAATTATATATGTATCCAATAATAAAATCTTTTCTTTTTTACTTCACCTTTGAGTGGTAAGTTTTAAATTGCACTTTATGCAAAAAGGTGAAGTTTAGTATTATTAGAAAAAGAATTATAAGGCTTAGAGCTTTCAGAGCACTTAGGTCTCCATATTCATAGCCTATCTTGGGAGTGTTGGATTACATTGAATATATTTTGCATAAATTACTGCTAAGCTTAGCTTAAAATCTCAATGTAAGCCAATACTCTCAAGATAGGCTATGAATATGGAGACCTAAGTTCTCTGAAAATGCTAAGCCTTATAATTCTTTTTCTAATAATACTAAGCTTCACTTTTTTGCATAAAGTGCAATTTAAAATAAATCAGTAACTAACTTTTTATTTAAAATTGGTTGACATTTGTTCTTCTTATTTGAAATCAATTTTTTTTTTTTTTTTAAAAAAAGCTTAACAAAACTATATTATAAAAAAGCCTTAATGTTTAAATGGAGCTTGCAATTACAACCAAGAAAATTATGATCATTATTTAAAACAGTGTTTCCCAATCTGTGATACGCATACCACTGGTGGCACGCGAGTTGCTGGTTGGTGGTACACGAAAAATAATCAATAATGGTGGACATAAAAATAAAAAATTAAATCATAAAAATATAGAAACGTTTTTCCTATAATTCATAAAAATTATTTTAATTAATATTATATAGTAAAGTTGTTAATATGTACAGTCGATAATGATCTTTAATGTTAATGATAAAATTGAAAGTATGATTAAGAAATTAGATTTTTGGAAATAGTAATATATATAAGTATCGAAAACAATTAACTGGAAGTAATCGAAACTCTACATATTTTTTTGTTTGAAAATAAGGTTAGTCTGTCCCAAGATATATGAGAAAATATAATAGCACATTTAACAGGATTAAAATTGTCTTTCATGGAATATTTTCCAAAACCCGAAAACACAAATGATAATTGGATTTCAAACCTCTTCTATGCAGAAAATTTAGAAAAAGCTACATTATTATCAATAAAGGATAAATAAAATTTAATAGAATTATCATGTGACAGAATTTTACAAGTAGAATTCAAACGACACAATCTAATTAATTTTTGGTTAAACATTAAAGAATATGAACAACTTTCTGAGAAAGCTCTTAAATTATTATTACCATTTACGGAATTAGTAGAAAGAGCTTTTTCTTCATATATTTTTTTAAAAAATAAGTATTGAAACAGATTGAACGCATCTTTTGAACCAAATTTCAAAAAATTATGTTGTTAGAAACAAGCTCAAAGATCTCATTAAATTTATTTTATAAAAATATTTGATTATGATGAGAAAATATACTAATTGTTTTTTTATAATTTTGTGTTTTTATTAAAACCATTTATTAGTAAATGAAACATGACAAAATAGTAGATAAATAATGAGTCCGATCAAGGCAAATCAATCTAAATTATTTAATCTGAAAGAATGTATCAGAAAAGGATCATACCCAGAAATTAAACTCTCATTAATTCTTGATCATCTATTGTGGATTACTAGATGTAAGCTAGTATTTAATCATCAAAATTTTAATCCTATTAACTTCATGCTGAACAATATAAAGAAAACAAGAACAAGAGATAGCCTGATAACCCCTGAGATTATTTTTACCATGACTTGGGATATGCTGGATTTATCCTCTCCATGGCCCAACCAATAGCAAGATGCTCCAAAAAAGAGAAAACAGACTCAAATTCAAGAAAACCAAATGAAGGAATGAGAAAACACTTTGAACAAAATATGTACCAAATAACCTTTACTGGAATAATGTAATCTTTAATAAATTATTTTGGAAAAAATATGAAACTTTGAACAAACACATACATATAAATATGTTACAGTGAGTTTATAATTTCAGTGAGTTTATAATCTGGTGTGATGTTTAGGTGTGTTTCAATGTAATTTGTCTCATTAAGAGATGTGAATACATACATGGTCACCCTATAATATTTATAATGGAAATAAAATAACACACTCACAATAACAAATTTCACGAAATGCAATCATTTTTACGAAGTGGTATAGCGTGATGTACTACCATGTGGTATGTGAGCCAAAAAAGGTTGGGAAATGCTGATTTAAAACACTGAAGCCCCCCCCCTTCATATCTAAGAAACTAAGTTATCTATACTTTCATTAACAAAATTTAAAAATATACAAAAATTTAATAAATTATACTGAATTTAACTTTATTAAATAATTTTAAAATTCTTTTAAATATTAAAATTTCAATAAATTAATAATAACTTATTCCAAACAATAAATCCTGAAATGTTTATGTACATATAATATTATGTTTGAAAGTGTATTAGAACTGTGTTGAAAAAAAAAAATTGAATTTCATTTTTTCACTTTCTAAATATTTTTTCATAAACATGCTTGATTTTTTTTCTTTGATAATTCTAAGTTTAATAGACAGTTTAATTCTGATTTAGTTATGAAGTTTAATTTGTTTTTAGATAAACTGTTCTATAATAGTCAATGAAGATTTTATTTGATATTACAGACTGAACATTTAGTTGCATGGGTCCTAGAGCAATAACCCTAAAAAGTTTTTCTTAACCATATATCATATAAAAGCTACTTAAACAAATAATTTTTATCTTAGTCGTATAAAAAAACTACAGTACTATTTATAATTCTTTAACTGGTGCTATCTTAATATTTTTTATGTTGTATTGAAATCTAGGTCTGCCTTATAATTAATGACCAAAACAATTTTCTCTAGGTTTTTTTCAGTTGAATAGCATAAATAGGAATCAGTAAAAAAAAATTATATAATTAAAAAAAATACCATAGACTATCACTCTGATACCATAACCTGTTTTTTGTTTCATAATAAACTGCATAGGATGTTTATTTATTTGTTATTTTCATTACATTTTTTCAAACCCCCACCCCGGACTGTTGTTTCATTAGAAAGCTTAGATGCTAAATAATTATCTAAATTATCGAATTATTTAAGTTTGTAATTGCTTATTTACAGAATTAATTAGATTTTAGTTGAATTCATTTTACATTTAATACTTTCTTGACAAATTCACTTCTTTGACTTCACAGAATTGATTACAAAGTTTATTTTATATAATTTTTCAAATGTTATTTAGATTGTCATCTTAAAAAAAAAAAAAGATTTCACTAAGTCACCTCCCTTCTCCCTTAACAAGAATGCAGTTTTTTTTACATCCTATTTTATTTTTTTCAGAGACAAATAAAAAAAAGTATTCCACCTTTTCCGGAGACCAATATTTCATCTATATAAGAAGCAATGACGTACGTTAATTTAATTCGTAAAATATTATATAATTAACCTCTAATTTATGCTTGATAAAACGTAATTTTAATCAAGCTAGAATTTTTGCATTTTAATTATTTGAAAATAAAATATGTTTACAAATTGATTACTTTGATAATACAAAAAAAGAAGAAGCTAGAAATCAAACAAAGTGCCATAAAAAGCATAATAAAGAGGGGGGGGGCTTTGAATTATTAATTAAAAGACATCCAATTTAAATACTACAAAAAACAAATAAGTTTAAATTAAAACAATTGATTATACCAAAAAGTTTTGATGATACACAATTAATACTATATATTGATGTTAGTTTACTTATTGCAAGATTAAAAAAGTTTTTTGTTATACAATGAGATTCGTATTTATGGCGTAATATATGACTTAAATCTATATAATATTATGTATAATAAATACAAATATTTTAAACAGATAATGGTTGTTGTACTTTTAATAAATTTAAATCCCAAATATTGAGCGTGCATAATTTTTAATTGAAAAAAAATGTGAGAAGTTTTTACTTTTTTTATTTTAATTTGTAATTGAACACTGTGATTTTTTAACGTATTATACAAAATATCATTTTCAATAGTAAAAGTTATATAGTTTTAGATATCATATTTAAATATTGCTTTTATTTATTTTTAATATATTTAATATTTATCATATATTTTGTTAATGTATGTTCTTTATTACAAATTTAAAATTTACATTAAATTATTATTGCATTAAATTTTTTAATTAATACTACATTGTTCAATAATAATTAATTATATAAATATTGTTTAAAGTTTTGTCTTAATGTTTTTCTCTTCCAACATTTAAAAAAAAAAAAAAAAGCTGAGAGGTCAGCGCAGCCGCGATGCAAGCAAGCAATTGGTTGCAGACGGTTGTTGCGGGTTCGTCTCCCGGCTGATGCTATGACATATGGAAAAAAAAAATCTGCTAGCAAATTGAAACATTAGAAAAAGATGTTAATAAAAAATATTGAAACCTACATATATAAAAGTGGTTATCACTAACAGTATAATAAAATTAATGTTGTGCTTTTAATAAAATTATTAGTATTTTTGTATTTATAAATAAAAATAATTTATTCATTTTTAAATAGTAATAATTGATTTAGTAACGGAATGGGTGGTACTAAAACTGGACAAATTTATGATTGAGAATAAAATCAAACCTCACTTTGACCGAGTGGAATTGTTGTGTTCTGCAGTCTGTAGCTTAATTCATTGGTAATTAATTATATATGGATGATAATAATAGCAGCAGTAGTAGTAGTCAATTTATTTAAAAATGCAAAAAAATGTAATCACACTTTATATAGATTAAATTTCATTACTGTTATAAAATATCTATTATATCTTAAAATCAGTTTTAATATTGAAAATGTCTTTATCTAATTTTTAAAGTAGTAATCCGTTAAGTTATATTTCACGTTGTTGTTAAATAAAAATTTCATAACATTATTTAAATTGATTTTTATATTTATAAAAATAAAAATTTGAATACTTTCTTTAAAAATATTTTTTTATTCTTATAAATACCTTTATTTCTATGTTTTCCTCCTTAGCATTGCACTTTTTATAAATAATAATAATAAACTTCCTTTTTGTAGCATCTAATAATTTTTATTTTATAATTTTGAAAATAATATTGAGCAAAAGAGTTCTATAACCAAGTAACAACATGTGATCATTGTTAATGATAAACATACATTAACTGGTAACAGAAAATAAATTTGTTTTTACTCAGAATCTCATGTGACATTTGAGAATCCAAATGTTGGTATAATGACAGTGACTTTATCTAAGTAACAAAATTAAAATCTTTCCTGATTTCAGATTAATTAAATGAGTAAGCCATAGCTCTTGTATTTTCCCAAATGTTCAAAGTCATATCAATTTATAAATAGATCAGTTAAGAAGATCAGTAACAAAAACCTATAAAATTTCAATCATTTAATTGTACAATAAAATGAACTTATTTAAACAATATTAATTAAACTTCCCAATTAGAAATTTCAAAATATGTGCAATGTGGTTATATATATGAATTGTCAAAAACAATATGAATCACTTTACTGAATAGATTATATGCAATATTTAAACTACAACGATCATTAATTAAATATTACAATAAATTTACAATTAAATTAGATTACATTAAAATAAATTTCTAATTTGTTATGTAAACTTGTTTGATTTTACAAACTAAACCACATTATCTAGTCAATTTTTGCACAGCTTTATCTTTAGTAATTCAAATATTTAAATTATATACTGCATATGAGTATCAATAATTTTCAAATTACAAGTTTAATTTGTCCAGATAAAATTTGAAACCAAGATTCTTTTAGGTGTTATATAATATCAATTGTTAAAATATAGATAACAAATCATTTAACTCCTTATCTTATCTAATATATGATAAAGCAAGAGCAGAAAGTGATTAACAAATAATAATAGTGCATTTAAAATCTCATCACCAGATAGTTTTCCAAAGCTAGAAAACAGACTACGGGTGAGGAGTTAAATGCAACACCATCTGGTAAACATTGATTACTAAAGATTATTATAGATGGCATTAGAATTGAAAGATACTCTTGTTTTGAAAAATAAACAATAAAACATAAGGAACCAGTTTTAAAATTTTTAGGATTATAGAATCTCATCTTCAGTTGGCACTCTCTTTCTCTTAACATCAACAAACACAATTCAGAAAATAATTTTATTTATATATTTTATTTGAAAATATAAAAGATGTCACATTTATTTAATGTATACCTCTTGTTTTGAATAAATAAACATTAATATATATTTGCAGATAAATAGAAATGTTTTATTATTTTCCTCTTTTTATAAAACTTAATAATTGTGTATATATCAACATCAAATTATATAGCACTTAATAATATACAATGAAGTGGAGTGATAAACTTCTTTTTAAAAGATTAGATATATACTGATGCAATTATACTAATGCAATGCCATCTAATATTACAGTAATCCATCTTACAAATGAAAAATGAATCCACTTTTGATTGTCACCCAGTATTTTATAAACATTACGCAATATCAGTACATTGCATTAATATGTAGCTAGCACTATAAAATGAAGATTATATAAAGCATATACTGTTTTATTTTTTATTATTTGAAAGAATCAAAGGCATATATCCAATGTCAATCATGTAGATTATCTTTTAAAATTAACAGGAAAATAATCATCATCAATAGCAATAATCAAAAATGAATTTATTTTTTTTAACTCCATAAAAAAAGAAGAAGAAAAAAATAGAAAGAACAAAAAGTTAAAAATGTGTTTGAAAATGATTCAATATTTAGTTTATGAATAAAATACATTTACTTTTATTTAACATCTTCTGCAGAAGTTTCTAATTAAATTGTATTTTACATATACACAGGCAAGAGTTGAAACTATTTTCTACTTTTGTAGACTTTACCAATTGCATTAATTCCTGGTGATAACATAATGAAATTGCAATTATATATCAACTAGTGGTTATGATTTTAAAGAGTATGTGATATAAATCTGATCTGTTTTTTATTAGTTACAAATAACATTATATTTTTAGATGCTGCCTAAGGCTCAGTTTCTTTGTAATCTAAAGACTAATCATTTGAGGCTTGTGTTTACCTTTTATTTTTCCATAAATGGCAATTATTAACATCTAAAAGAGTCTTAGTTGTTTTTTTTTAGTTAACTAAAGATTATATTAGTGATTTATATCTTGTATTCATAAATTTAATAATTAGTTGTTATATAAGTTATGTGGTGTATATTGATTAATACAATTAGTAAGAATCTTGCTTATGTGAATATATATATATATATATATATATATATAATAGTTTTAATAAAAATAAGCTACATGATTAATGTTGTGTATTTATCTCATTCAAAATTGAACTAGTAATAAAAAGCATTATCATCCTATATATACATACTTCATAAATTAGTTTAAAAAATGAAAATAGTTAAAATTCTGATTTAGAATGCACTCATGTCACTTTGAAATCTAAAGATCACCCAAAACCAGTGCTGACACATCCAAGCAATAAATGACAGCAAATAATCCGGATGTGATCAAGATATAACTATTTGTTACAAAATCACAATTAACATCAATAATTAAATTATTAAAGCACAAATTTCATACAACTATGCTTGATCAAATCACATAACTAAAATATAAAAAATGGGAGTAATGAATAAATTTTGAAATACTAAAGCTTATAATTTTTAAAATATGAATTTAAAATACATATATATCTGAGCACTTGTAGCATATATGTGTGGAGATGGTAATCTGGACCAACTGATGATTGCTGGTTTAGCATGAAATACGTATATTGGTGATTATTTATCTTTTCAACATACGTGTGTTCAAGTGTATCAGTGTTATGAGATAGTGTGGAGAGTGGTGGGTCATGTGAAAGTCAGTGCTCATACCCTGTCTATTACATATATAGACGCAGGTATATATAAGCCTGTGTATTTCAGCTATTACATATTAGAGATGTCTGCCTATCCCTTGTATATGTATTTAATGGATTATGTCCTGTATATGAGGGGTCAGATTGACTTTAGGTCAACATGGGAGTGACAATAATCTCAGCCTCAGGGTGGCCTTTGAGCGTTCCGTCATCAGATTTTCAATTGGATGGACAGTTGAAGAGTTGGAGTGTGGATTAGATTGAAGCCTGTCCATTAAAGTAGGAGGATTTGCTATCTTAATATATATCTGAGCACTTGTAGCATATATGTGTGGAGATGGTAATCTGGACCAACTGATGATTGCTGGTTTAGCATGAAATACATATATTGGTGATTATTTATCTTTTCAACATATGTGTGTTCAAGTGTATCAGTGTTATGAGATAGTGTGGAGAGTGGTGGGTCATGTAAAAGTCTGTGCTCATACCTGTCTATTATAAACAGAAAAAGTAAATGAAAAAAAAATAAGACACATATATTAATTAAAAAACGACATGTTCAATAAATGTAAAATTAATCAAACCAAGCTCATAACTTATAAATACTAAAAGTCTAGAATACAAATTTTATTACAATATACGCTCATAACCACATTGAAATAATGTAAATGTTGAACAAACATAGAAACAACTGCTAAAGCGTATTATTTCTACAATTAATATTAAATCACATGTTATCTTAACATTACGCTAAAGAATAATTATCTAAAATAAAGAATTTTTAATTTTACAATTAATAAAAAATTAATAAATCAGATTTTTTTCCTACTAAAATGCGTAATGCTGTGTGCTTAATTTCTGACATATCGTTATTTGCTGGTGTGTGGATAAAAATAATCTAAATGAGATTTATTCATTAAATTTGTCAAAAATGCTAATGCTACTTACT
This sequence comes from Epiperipatus broadwayi, assembly GCA_028023455.1. Classification (NCBI taxonomy): domain Eukaryota; kingdom Metazoa; phylum Onychophora; class Udeonychophora; order Euonychophora; family Peripatidae; genus Epiperipatus; species Epiperipatus broadwayi. Next base: position 5,943 of record JAQFVV010001634.1, on the reverse strand, counting down.
GATGGTGAGGTTAGTATTTCAAATCCAATACTTGTTTTACATTTGAAATAATCAATTTTTTATTAAAATCTGTAAATATGTTAATGGTAAAAATCATTTCAATGTTAATAAATAGAAAATTATGTAAATAGATATATAGATTTGTATCACTTTCAAGAGCCTATAAGGACCTCACATGGTCAAGTGTAGATCTGATATCCACAACAGCAGATCAAATGTGAACAATACTATTTTTTCTTATCTCCATTTTTTTTAACTACATGGAACAAAGGAAGCATGCAACATCAGAATTTCTTTCTGGTAAGAAAAATCCCATTAATTATAAAATTAATATGTTTTATTTCATATGATTATGAGCATATATTATAATATAATTTGTATTTTAGAACTTATAAGACTTTAAATTTTCAAAATTATAAGCTTGATATGATCAATTTTACATTATTTCAACATGTGCTTATGGGCATATATTGTACTTTCGTATATTAAAACTTATAAGCGTTTAGTATTTTGTGATTATAAGTTTGGTTTGATCAGACTTCTGCATTTTTGGGTGACATTTTGTATCATCGGAAACAATCCCCCCCCACCTACTTTGGTACTTTGTGCCATTATTATTATAATAACATTCATATTTTAGAAATTATAAGCTTTTAGTATTTAAACTGAACTCATTGTCATTTTGAATTCTAAAGACCACCCAAAACCATTGCTTCATATCCAAGTGACTCCATGTGGATTATTCAATGGCATTTATTGTTTGAATGTATCAATGATGGCTTTGGGTGGTTCTTAGAATTCAAAATGGCAGTGAAAACACTCTAAATCAACACCAAAATTTCTACCTATATAGAAAAATATTTGTATGCATGCTTGGTCATAATAAAAGGTGTGCAATTCATAAATGTGTGATACATTTTTCATATTTTTAAGGAAGATAATTGACATCTTTTTTAAAAAATAAGATTCTTCTATTTTCTCAGTTGTAAATAATGATATTAAAAAAAAAACACATCAGTTGAAGAAAATTTTCTGAAACTAAAGATTTCTATGCTAGGTCATGTATTCATTATTTATTTTTTAAAAAATAGTTATTATATAACAATTAAGATAATTTTAATTTCATTTATAGTTGAATAAAGAGCATATTAGTACTAGTTTATAAAGTTAATAGATAGCTATTATTTGTATGACAAAAACCAACAAGTATCTTTTTCACTTTCACACCTTATATAAATTACATGACAGTAATATCTTTCTTTAGTCCTATGAAATTACAACATTCAAAGGTTAAAATTAGTTTACAACTAAAATTATTTATGCACAAACAGCAATTGGATTTTTTTCAGAACCTTAGAATAGTTATAAATTACAAATCCTTAATTTTAATAAAAGGATAAAAAGAAAAGAAAATCCCTGGATGGGTCTAAAAAAAATCAGTTCCTACATCAGAAAAAGTCCTAAAATCCAGAAAACATTTGTGGAAATCTGGTTTCATTGTTATTTAAGGTCTATTGGCTTTATGTTTATATCACGGCTGCTATTGTTGAAGAAAGACATGTTAATATATTTAAGTGATAATAAATGATAATGCATGAATTAAAACAACAATTATTGTGTAGACAGATGTGTTATTGTTGAACAATTTATGTATATATAGGGATGTATTTTAATGATAATTGCAGCATTATATATATATGAATTAACATTGCCTCATACACATATGTAATGACTTTAATTGCAATTGAATACTAATTTGTAATCTGTGGAATTACGACAGAATTAAAAAAGTTTTTTTTTTTGTCAACTTTTAATGATCTGCAAATGTAATAAAAATCATTATAAAATATCTAATAGAGATAGTTCCTGCCAGGAAAAAATGTATGTATCTGTAAATAAACTTTTAAAAAATAAAATAATACACCATGCAAAAAAGATAAATGAATAGTTTTAGCATTTAAATTTTGTAGAGGGAAATTTTTTTTCTTTGCGTGAAATATAAGAAAATTGAAATTTAGATCAAAGAAATAAATAAAGCCTATTTAAAAGTTAATTTTAAAAAAGTTTATAACAAACTAAAATAACATTAGATCTTCATTTTATATAGTTTTATTTTACAAAAAGAGAAATGACCAAATCTCGTTACGCTACATAAAGCAGTTATTTATTACATGCATCATTTAATATATTATTTTATAATGAAATCAGTAAAAGGCACTTTAATGGTTTGGAATATATTTAAAAAGATGTGTAAGCATTGTTTTAAGTTTATCAATATATAATTGTATTTTCTAACATAGTTTATGTTAATGAAGCATAAGTGATTGCAATTAATTTAAATGAGAATGGAAAGAAGTATGTAGTAGGTAGTGAAAGTAATGGTGTGCCATGATGAACCATTTAAATCAATGGTACATTCACACGTGAAGTTGATTAAAATATTGACGTGTTATTTCATATCTCTTGATAGTGATATGTAGAGACACACATACTTTCTCAGCAATCCTCTTCACATGATTAGTATATAAATGCATATATGCGTTCAGTACAACTATCATTAAAGATATTTAAAAACATAATTTAACTTTAAGAATATTATTAATGGATAATAAACTTTAAAAAGCAATAAAAAAATAGATTTTTAGGATAAAACTATAATGCTTATTATTTGAATAATAATAAAAAGTTGAGTTTTTTATAAACCTATTGCTTTACTTCAGGGACTATATATTTAGCTTTACAATTTATTATTATAGGGATTTGAACCCAGATTTTCAAACTCCCTTCAGTCATCCACTTCATCTTATACAACTGATGCACATGAACATATAAATGTGAAAAAGATAAATGATCTCCAATATATATATATATATATTTCATCTGAACTCACATTCATCAGTTGATCCAGATCATCATCTTCCATATATATATATAATCAGTGCTCAGTTTGTATTAAGAGAGCAAATCTTCAACCTTTAATGTACAGGCTTCAATCTTCTCCATTCTTCAACTCTAAAGTCATCCATATCATTGAAAATCTGATGATGACATGTACAAAGCCTTGTTTGCCAATTTTGTAATCATATCCATGTTGACCATAAGTCATTCTGATCCCTCATATGTAGGACGTTAACAGCATCTAAATACCCAGAAGAGGGATGGGCAGAATACAATTTATGTGTTAAAAGTACTAAAATAAAGCTTTTTAGACATTAAAAAAAAGAAAAAGAGATAATTTTATGTCCAATTCCCTATCAAGATAGATATTATTGCTTTAAAATATACTGTAGAAGAAATTTGTTTAAAATGTGATGTTACAGGTAAAACTAAACATAATTAAACTTATCTATCATACAGTAAAAAATTAGAGCTGCATTTGAATCAAGTGTTATTTTGCATATCAGAAGACAAAATATTAATATAAATTATTCAAATTTGTGGATTATGCTGAAAAAGAAACCAAAGATCTATTAAATATTATTAAAAGTAAATTGCTTGAGAGAGTAACTGGACTTGGTGGCTGGAGAAAAAAATATTTAAAAAATTAAAGAAAAATTTACTGACCATATTCTTGAAAAACTCTGCTCCTTTTAAGAAACTAGCATTAGAATTAAAAAGAAAGAAGGATTTTATTTTTTTTTTTTTAAAGTGTAATTCTAAAGACATGGATAAAATGATCAACAAGAATGGACAGTTTCTTCTTTTTGACAAATGGTTTATATATATATATATTGGTCATATACTCTTCATTTATTAGATTACAATTATATTACTTGGACAAATTCTTAGTCAAATGATTTGTAGAATTTCACAAAATATTTTCTCCAGATTATTGAGGAAATATATTTGAACCAAAACTTTTTAAAAAACAAAACCTGACTAACATTGCATAAAGTGAATATCTTATTTTAAAAAATGTCTCCAACATATTGTACCAGGTTGTAGCTTTTTCATCTTTTATTTTTTAATATTTATATAGATCCTAGTTACTAAAAGGGTTTTGAATCATTTATACTATACATATAAGAATAACAGATTAATGTTTATGATATGACCAAATTGCTCCCACCCTTTCAAATTTACTAAATAAATATTAGAAAAAATGTGACTATATTTCATGGTCAATCTAATCCTTAGTCGTATTATAGTGACAGCTTTTATTTATTTGTTTCAGGTATCGGTGTTCAGTCAATTAATAAAGACTAAATTTTCCTCTTCTTTCTAATTACAGTATTTTTTTTAGTTATCAGATTTCTATTTACAGAGATTTAGTAAATTAATTATGCATACAGCATTAGTACATGGAGGAATCTAAATAATGAAGATTGCTGAATTTAAATTACTACATAGATTTAATAAACAAGTAATTACATACTATAAATAGCAAGATTATTTACTAATACTATCCTTTTGAATATTAATAAACATTAACATATAGATACAACATTACATAGAGTAGATATATAACACATTATTAAATGCAAATTTAATTAGGTATTCTGTTAATAATAATAAATTTAGTTCATCTGTTTTATAAGTCAGTAAAAGTTTATATTATTAGTTCAGATAACCATTAAAGTTAGGTATAGAGCTCTCATTAATCTTATCTATTATTTATTTGAATGGATTTAATGATTGATATAATAGGTATATATCATGGCCATGGGTTTCTTATTTCTACTAACTATGGGATCCATTAGATCTGGTTGAAGTGTTATTTCTTATTAGCTTGCTAGGATCCTGGTATTATGTAAACATGACATTTCTGAATCATAGCATCCTCTCAACTTTAATTTAGAAAGAATGTATCAATGGCTGTATTTGTTTAGCAATGCATCTGGGTTTGAATTATCCCTGCAGGTAAAACCAAACATGTGACAAAACACTTTTCTACAGCTTTCCAGATCTTTTTTCTGTGATATGCTGCTTAATGAAGAATACAGCACCCTAATTTGAAGAATTCACAAACAATGTTATAAGCAAAAAAAAAAAGGAATGAATCAAAGTTCTCCGAGTTGCCTTTTTATATCACTGGCCTGATTCCATCCTGCAAATACCTATTCATACTTTTTCTTATATCTTCAAAAATTTAATTCCTCCTGCAAAGCTTATTTTTATTACAATTGATTTATAATATTAATTATAACTTACATACAATACATGGTTTTATATTATTAAATTCATTTTTAGTTTGTGGACTAACATAATTTCATCAATCAAAATAAATGAATACTTTACAAAATTTAAACAAGGTTTGATTTTATACAATCTCTTAACTTTTTTTTTTTACTAAGTTCATATTGGCGATCGACATTCCGATCGGTCATATTTAATTGGGGAACAGAAATATCACACCTCCCTTCCTCTCTAATTATAGTTAATTACATTTGTTATCTTAAAATAAATCTACATGTATATTTTCTTTGATTATCGGGATAGTTACAATAAAAAAAAAATATTGTTTATTAAATTTTTTTAAAAAATCTACATTTTTATATGACGAAAATCTCAGCCTCAATGTGGCCTTTGAGCGTTCCATCATCAGATTTTCAATTGGATGGACGGTTGAAGAGTTGGAGTGTGGAGTGGATTGAATCCTGTTCATTAAAGTATGAAGATTGGCTATCTTAATATTTATCTGAGCACTTATTGCATATATGTGTAGAGATGATAATCTGGACCAACTGATGATTGCTGGTTTATCATGAAATACGTATATTGGTGATTATTTATCTTTTCGATATATATGTGTTCAAGTGTATCAGTGTTATGCGATAGAGTGGAGAGTGGTGGGTCGTATGAAAGTCTTTGCTCATATACCCTATATATAATATATTATTATTATAAAATATACTTTTCTCTTAGCAATCTTCTTTCATTGTAGAATGCCAAACACACATTATACCAAAAATAATGGTATAATACATGTAAACTCATTCAAAC
>JAQFVV010001633.1:0-56036 GCA_028023455.1 Epiperipatus broadwayi | reverse complement strand
AAGACTAATGGTGAGACATAATTAATGAGCATTGAATCTGTGACTAATGATGATGCATAATTAAAGAGCATTGACTCTGTGGCTGCAATAGCAAATTTGACAGACTTAATAAATGTATTAGTAAATTTTGTACTTAGAAATAGTGTCAGGTTTTTTATAGTATGTTTGATAAGCTGTTTTAGTGCAAAAATTTCCAATATGCTTAATAATAAATAAATATAACAGTCAACAGAAGACAGTGTCCTGTGCTTTGGACATAAGAATTGTTTTATTTGTGCACCATATATTTTACTATTTGAATAATTAGTTGCTTTATTTTAGTAGTAAATGACCTGCCATGTAGTATACCCATTGAAAGCATTTGAAAGTTTTACCTATGTGTTAGATGGTAAACAGATACATGTGTAAATATACTCTGTGCAATATAACTGGTTGATTCGGCAGGTGCCATATTGAGTTTTTTTAAAAACTGGCTTCTGACACAATTTTCACAATAATATCAGTTTTCATAATATTAGAGCAAAAAATTTTACATTGATAGAAACTAGAAAAACTAAGGAAAACAATAAGGCTAAGATAAATATTGGTTACCATTTGAAAAATAATGAAAAAAAGAAATTCAACATCTGACATAATTATTACTTTATTATTTGTAATATTTTCTAATTTATCATTAACTGACTTTAAAATACATCTTAGTGATAATTTCTTTGTATTTTTCAAAAAACTATCTTTCAAGCCATATATAATACCTCTTACCTGAGATAAGCCATAGCTTCAAAATCTCCAAAAGTATTTGCATAAGTTTTCATTTTTATCTTTTACCCCAAAAGTTGACAAATCTCAAAGATGTCTATAAGAAAAAGATTTATCCTAATAAAAGATACAAAACAAATCATTTCCAGAAGGTGGATATGCATTTGTCATCATAGCATTAGCTTCTTGTCTATCTAAAACTAGAAACTGTACACGATGGTCTGTATCACTGATAAAATGAGTTTCATATCTTCATTTTATATTTTTTGTATACATCAGTGATGTTTATATTCTTTATGCACACCAGTGATGCTATTTTGTTATATTTATTGTCCCACAGAGATATAATGTATTTACATATAGCTCATTTGCTAGCTATAGATTGGAAAATAATGTGATGCAAGATGCAGGCAAAACTACTGACTCCACAGCATGAGTATCAAGGTATAGGCAAAAACCAGATATTGATTCTTTGCCTGCATACAATACCATGGATATATGCATAACCATTGTGGCTACCACTATACACATACAATTTGTAAGCTCTCTTTATTGGTTTTAAGTGGTTATATTTTCACATAGTACTATGCCCAGTCAATTTTGTGATTGTTTTATCAACTGCAACCTTCTGTGCATTAGATTATCAGTTTTCAAAATTTACATTGAACTGCTCTATATATGTAAATCATTACTTGTTACACAAACATAATGTAAGAACAAACACACTAATACAAATATAAACATATACCTTTGAGAATCGTTATGGCTATACTCAAAATTACACTACAAGAACTTTTACTATATTTGAATTTATATACTGTATAATTAAGAGCATAAATGATTTAATATTTGGTAATTATCAGTTACACATACTGTGGTTGCTAGGCGATGCTGCAGTGCCATCAAGAACTACCAAGAAGCCTGCAAATAATAAATTTCTATCCAAGAATGGCTGAAATCAATGCAAAATTAAAATGCTAGAATGAAGTGACCACAGTATGCATAAAACAGGCAAAACTCACTATATGTATTGCCACACACAGCAAGCTAGAGTATTCAATGGATGCAAGAAGGCTTGTGCTTAAAATCCCCATCTAGGGCCTTCTCATCCAAAATCCCCCAGACTAGTTTCTGGCTAGTGGCCTTCATCAGTGAAGAGTTTTGGATCTGAGAGCACTGCACCTAAAACTTAGGATCTAATGCAACCCTCCAGAAGCCACCTTTTATCTCCACTTAACTACAAAACTATGAGTCTTAAACTGAAAACACCATAATGTTTTTAATCCAAGCCCATCAGCTTATATAGCCATATGGGTCTGAACTCAGTTCAGTACCCATATATTTTGGTGTCTTTGGTTCTTTAATAGCTATAGCCACCACTATACTATTAGGCAGGATTGGTTTTAAAACAATAAACATCACATTACCACCACTTATTATGCTTGTGTATAACTGTTGTAAATCAGGCAAAACTCACTATATGTATTGCCACACACAGCAAGCTAGGTTAATCAATGGATGTCAGAAGGCTTGTGGATAAAATCCTCATCTACTGCCTACTCATTTAATATCCCCTGACTCGTTTCTGGCTTGTGGCCTTCATCTGTGTGGAGCCTTGGATCTGAGAGTACTGCACCTAGATCTTAGGATCCAAGGCTCCTCACTGATAAAGGCCACAAGCCAAAACTAGTCTGGGGTTATTAGATGAGTAGGCACTAGATGAGGATTTTATGCACAAGCCTTCTGGCATCCATTGATTACTCTAGCTTGCTGTGTGTGGCAATACGTACAATGAGTTTTGCCTGTTTTACAACAGTTATACACAAGCATAAAAAGTGGTGGTCATGTGATGTTTATTGACAGTATGCATAACTGACAACTACCTAATATTTTATAATTTATATAGTACACACACACCAATACAAAAATTAATATACCATTTTTCAAATTTTAAAAAATTTAAAATATTAAAAATTAAAATTAATAACTTAACGATATTTCACAAAACAACTTATGTTATATTCGAATTTGTATACTGTATATTTACAATTAGGCTCCAGGTATGTGAAGAGTGCCTGTTAGTTAAAGTTTTGTATAATAAAGAGCATAAAGGATTTAATAATATATAGTACACACTCCATTACAAATACAAACAAATTAATATACCATTTATCAAATAATTTTAAAGAATTGAAAATATTAAAAATTAAAATTAATAACTTACGATTTTTCGTGATTATGTTGAAGGCCTTCATATCCGAATATTGGCGTATTTTTAATTCATTATATTAGCATTATAAGGCTGATAAAAATTTTCTGCATTTTATCACCTAGTGTAAAATAGTAAATTGACCAGAAAATAAAAAAATAAATTCATCTACTTTTAAAAATAATTGTAAAAAATTCAAATTTTATCCCATATCAATGTAAGATAGGTCATTCAAAAGGTAATAGAAAGACGCATCGAATTCTGGGATTTGGGTTGGTATCATTCTTATAGTTGTTGCATCATTTTTAAAAAAGTAAACAAAATTTCAAACAATCAGCTGAAGCAAGTGGTTGACCCATTGCAATGGGTCAAGCCGATAATTGCAATAAAGATTGAATAAAGAATGCATACAATAACTATTGTTCAATTTTAAAATAATTCTTTAATGAATTGACAAATTACAATAATAACAAGAAAGTTAGAAGTATTTGTCCACATTTTTATTATGTACAAAATATATAACTTTTATTTATGTAATAGGTGCAGCTTCAAACACAATGTACTTATTTACATATATTTGCAGATAGATTAATAATTTATTTACTCATCATTTTTTTCTATTCTTAATCTTTTCAATGATATATACACTTATTGCATGAAATCATATGCTATTTATTTATGTAGTTTAAATAATATAAACCTGAAGATAAAAAACTATAGTTATTTACTAATTAAATTATTGCCTTTGAAATAATAAAATATGAAGTAGGGACTAGTTTTTATCAATTTTTAACAACTTGAAGGTCTAATCATAAATAGATAACCAAAACGATGTATACTCCTGAAAAGTACACCCCCCTTATCAATTGAGCCTGATCAGAATCTCATATACATTTATTATCACTGTTTAGGATATACATATTACTACACTCAAATTAGTGTCAATTTTACTATCCATCATAATGTTTACCCAAATTGTTTAACAGAAGTACCGTAATAATTTTTATTAGTCTTTCCTTAGCCTAGTGATTATTTACTTAAAGAATAATATGGTATTTCTGTCTCACATTTTTTAGTTATATGTTTGTAATTAGACCACTCCACAAGATGTTATTAGTGGATAGAAACCAATTCCAATCTTACATGAGAGTGGTGTATTCTAGTGTGATGAATGACTAATAAAAATTATTAATATAATTTGTATTATCATTAAACTTTTTTTAGTTTCATGCAATTCAATTTTACCCATTTAGTTTTTCTTTAAAATCAGTAATATAGTTACAGATACAAGCTTATACTATGCAGTACAGTAGCATTTTCCCAATCACTATTATGTCATCTACTGTATGTTATAATAAATACATTCCAGATAGTACTGTTTAATAAATCTAGTTTTTGATGAACAGCACTGTGTATGTTGTGCTTCATATGAACATAATCTTTGTTTATCACCTGTATTTTAATTTCAATCATATAGCTTTTGATAGTGTTTAAAATAATTTAATTAGGACAACAATTTTTCTAGATAGGAAATCTTTTACCAACTTGGTTTTTACTTTGTCAGTAGCATAGATGAATTGTAATCTATGCAATATTTTTTATTTAATATGTTTATTACATTTTCTTTTTCCATACTTTTTTATTCATAAATCAGCTATTAACATAGCAACAATTTATATTATAGGATGAAAGTAAAAATTGCAATAACTTTGAGACCTTCCATTTCAGATATATAAAATATTGATTATGCTGGAGCATGTCTAGCCTACATATAAACTGAAAACCTGTTAAATTTTCACTCCATCAAGCAATTTGAAACATATGACTAATAATAAATAATATTTCTGTAGTATAATTTTCACTATACCACTCAAGGTAGGAATTGGGTTCTATCTGTTTTTAACATCTTGTAAAAGGATATAATCACAAACATATGAGAGAATATATATGTGAAAATTACACTATAGAAGCATTACTTAGTATTGGATAATATCTAGTTTAATGAATGACTAATAAAAAATATTAATATACTTTTATTGCAATTTGGATCAAAGGTGCGTTAAATTGTTTATATATTACATATAATATTTTTTATAACAGGCATTATACTTTTACACTTTATATATATATATATATATATATATATATATATATAAAGTATATATATATATATATATATATTCTACCTAAGATGGAATTAACATCCATTATGTTGTCTTTATAAAATACTTTAACATAAAATATAAATAAATCTTATTGACAACTCTATTTATTTATATATATAATATGAAAACCAGATCTTTTCACAAACCTGGTGCTTAATCGTAAATATAGGGAACTCAGACTTTCAAGCATCCACCAACTATCCACACTATCTCATACAACTGATATACATGAACGCATACATGCATACATGTAAAAAAAGATTATCACCAATATATGTATTTCATGCTAAACCAGCATTTATTAATTATTCCAGGTTATCATCTCTCACACACATATATAATCAGTGCTCAGTTTATATTAAGATGGCAAATCCTCACACTTTAATGTACAGGCTTCAACTACTCCAACCTCCAACTTTTCAGCCATCCATGTCATTGAAAATCTGATGATGGAAAGTTAAAATTCCATGCTCATGTTGACCTGAAGTCACTATGACCCCTCATGTATAAGATCTTATCCATTTAAATACATAGAAGAGGGATGGGCAGGATGCACGTTTCATATGTAAATATTTCAAAACCAGGTATTCTTTGCAAACCTGGAGCTTAATTGTAAATATAGAATATTTGAAGTCAGACTTTCAAAGTCTGAGTTCAAATCCCCAATATATATACTGAACAATGAAAAAAATATCTAAGAAATTCTGATTTAATCCAACTGATAAGTATTAATTCATCTTGAAGTATGCCTTTAAAGAGAGCATAATCTATTTTACATATCTTTCATGATATGCTTATCATTACCTTCTTTCATAATATGTTAAAAGTGGATAGAAACCAATCTTTTTACCATGCATGAGAGTGATGTAAAGAAAATGACTTTACAAAAATATTATTTATCATTACTCATATGCTTCAAAATGCTTGATAGAGAGAAAATTTTAACAAATTTTCAATTTATATCTAGGCTAGACATGCTAAAATAATTTCTAACACAATCATTTTTTTGTATATCTAAAGTGAATCCTCTACAAGTTATTTCTGCAAAAACGTTTTACTTTTGTTAGCCAAATTATTATTTAGTATTAATATATAATAAACAAACAATGAAGAAATGTGTAAGAGATTGTGATGTAAGTAAATGGAATTGTTCTAATTCAATGCAAAATTGAATTTGGGCATCATCACCTCTTTTACATATCTTTATTGCTTGCAAAAATGCATAGTAAATAAAAATTTTATAGATGCTTAAAATATATGTATGTGCTTGCATATTTCTACCATCAAATTCTTTTATTTTGTTTTTAAGATGAAGTAAAGATTTATGTTGAAGACAAATTAATAAAAGAAAAAGTCACCGTTCTTGCTGGTAAAAGTATTTCTGTTAAGTGTCTGTCACTGAACAAAGAGTGTACGAATCCTAACCTCTGGATAGGAAAATCGCTACTATCTTCAGAAAACTATCTATTTTCACATAAAGATAATAAGAAAACAGTGACATGTACCTGTATCCTGTCAAAAAGCATAACAATTGCTGTTGTAGGTAATAATGTTATTTTAACGCACACACACACAAATATATATACTGTCAAAAGCATAACAATTACTGTTGTAGATAATAATGTTATTTTAACACACACACACACACATATATATATATAACAATACATTCATTGATCAATCATATGTGATGTTATGCCCAAATCCATACACTCTTATCAAAATTTGTAAATAATTACAAATCAAATAACAAGCATGTGTGTGGAGATATTTTGTATGTAATGTTGCAAATATATACATATAAAAAATGTACATTTTGGTATATATATATCATTTTAAAAAATTAAAATATTTTTTATTAAATTAAAATTTTGAGATTATTAAAAAATTGTAATGGAAGATGTTATAACTGTACAGATTGTGGATTTGAATGGATAAAGTTATATAGATCAATAGATAAATATATAGCTATATTGAATGATAGATAAATTGGCAGATTATATTTATTGTTTGGACAATTTCCATCATTTAACGAGTATTGAATGTCTTTAGAAAAATTTAACTTTTTTTAAATATTCCAAATCCATTCAACTATTAGTAATAGCACATTAAACAGATTAGTGTTTACACAACATTTGGAGAAGTATTATTATTCCTCCTTCTACAAGTGTTGCTGGTCTAACCAGTGACATTGAACCTGGACCTTCACATTCTTGAATATTAAATTTTAAGGGGAGATAGTAATATGACAATTACTATGTATTACTATCTGCTGACAAACTTCTTTTTTTTATTTTTAGTACACTAATTCTGCAATGGCTTTAGTTTCTAAAAAATGTTTACAATATTCATTGGATTATTTGAAATTTGGATTTATTCTTCACCAATAAATGAAACAAAATCTGTGTTCTGTCTGTGTGAAACTTTTTTTACAAATCGTGCAATAAAATCAGCTAAAATAAAAGATCATCTTGAGGGAATTCATTCTGATAAAAAAATAAAGATCTTGATTTATTTAAAAACTTAAAATTGCAACTCAACCAAATAGAAAAAGTTTTCTGAAGCCATCTGCTATAGTTGAAATAAAGAAGGATTAATAGTTTCATACAAGATTTGACTCAATATAGCAAAAAAAAAAAACAATACACAATTGCAGATGATGTTATTATACCTGAAATTAAAGATGTCATTGAAAACGTAGAAAAAAAACTTGGTTAATGTATTCAACTGCTTACCATTGAATGCAAATTCTGTAAAATGGCATATTGATGAAATGCCTGAAGATATAGAAAATATAGTAGCTTTCTTTAAACTTGATAAGTCTGTTTCTTCTCTTCTTATGGCTTATGACAAATATTTTAGTAAAATTAAATGTCAAGTCATTGATACTATATATCTTGAAAGTGATAGTGCACCTGTTATATATAGTAGATGACTACTAAGACTTTGCAACTTTCCTTAAACAAAAAATTTCTGGTATATGTACTACTCACTATGCTTTGCTTAGAAATATTTCAGTCTACATTTGCATAATGTTTTGTGGTTTTGTATTAAATCTATTAATCAAATTATAACCAAACCCTTAAATCAAAACTGTTTTCCAAACTTTGTAAAAATCATGATGAATTATCAACTAGTTACTTTTATATACCAAAGTCAGATGGTTGACTATAGGTGCATGTTTACATTGGCTCATTGAGTTATTTAATTCTGTGATAGAATTTTTTACCAAAATAAAATTTGTTCTGAGTGATGAACAGCAGAAATGTAAGAATTACATTTTTGCTTAATTTGCAAAATTTAATGTTGTTCAAACAAGCTCCCAAGGTAAAGATGTCACAATTATTCAAGCTTGGATAATTGTATTAGAATTCTAAGTTAAATTAAATTAATTTCAATTTTCATTATTATGTAGAGATTTTCAGTACTTTTCAAATCCACAATTGCAAATAAAAAATGAAGACTTGGAAATATGTACAAATTAGTTTTAAATATTGAGTGATTCGAAATTGAACTTTGCAGATTTAGAAACTATTGAATTATTAGCTCATTTTGAAGCAAAGATGTTTTTAAAAATTGCAAAGTAAGTGCATAAAAATAGTAAAAGCTTTTTTTGTTTGTAATACTTAAATAAATCAATTAAAATAAGTTTTGTGGGGTCAATAAAAGATTTGAAAGATTGTTGTGGGGTTAAAATCAAAAAAGATTGGTGATTACTGGTTTAGATGTATCTCACTACATTTCCGACATCAGGTTAAAACAATTTATGTATTTATTTGTTCCATTATTAAATGCTTTATTTAAATTGAATCGACATTAAAAATCTGACATAGAATTTGTCAACACAGATATTTACAATTTCATTTCTAATGTCCATACATATTGTAGTGCCAACCATTTTGTTTGTCATTGCTTTTATTTTCAATCTGATTTTTAATGTTTCTTTCAAATTCTGTCACATATTTGTTTATATCCATTGTGATAAAACATGCAAAATTTTTCATACAGTAGAGGTGATCATGTGATGTTATATCCATCATAATTTTTCATATTAGAAATATAATGACTCAAGATTATTGATCTTATCTGATTTGATTTTGGAATAATTCATTATTGCAAAAAAGCAGTATTTATCCTATAAATTTATGCAATGTCAGTACCTAAAACTTCATAATGATTTATCCTCTCATATTAAGAGATTTGATTGCCATTTTAAAATATAGTTCATATTTAAACCAAGATAATAAATGACATTGTTTTATGGGGTACTATAGTTGAATTTAAGCTAGCTTTTGACTTAATTGATTCACCATCTAGTTGATAACATTCAATGGCACACGTATAAAAATGATCTGTACATAGTATATATATATATATATATATATATATATATATATATATATATATATATATATATATATATATATATATATATATATAGCCAGACTACATATGTCTGGGCTAACAGATAAATTCATTTACCAATACTAAGCAATATAGGATCTCCAAGTCATATTTTAGCTAGATATTTATCGGATTTCATTAAACCTACAATCCCATCTATTAATATTAAAAACTTTTCATTTTATTTCTGTTTAAAAAAATAAAAATTAATGCTAATGATATTCCGTTCAGTTTTGATGTCATGTCTTTGTTTACAAACATTCCAATTGATAAATCTTGAAATGTAAGTTAACAACTTTGCAATTTGCCAAGCCATATTATTGCTTTGATTAAACCTTGTCTCTTGAACACATATTTTGTATACAATAGACAGCATTACAGACACGTTTTTGGTACTCCTCTGGGCTCACCTATCTCAGGAGTAATAGCTGATTTATTCATTGAAAATATAGAAACTCGTGCTTTAGAATCATCATCTTTAAAACCCCTCATTTGGCTCAGATACATAGATGACACTTTTGTCATATGGAACATGAATAAAATAAATTACATGATTTTTTTCTTACATTTAAATAATATGCATCCTCATATTAACTTTACAATGGAGATAGAGTCTGGTGGAAAACTCCCTTTTCTTGATGTTCTAGTCAATATAACACCAAATAGTTTATCTTTTTCAATTTACAGAAAGAATACACATACGAACAGATATTTACATTCTAATCATCACCCAACTCAGATAGTTTCTGTAGCCAAAACTCTTAAATAGAGCAATTAGCCTTTCAAATAAGTCACATCTGAAAGAAGAAATAAATCATATTAATAGTGTTTTATTAGCAAATAGTTATAAATTTATTTAAAGAACCTTATTTCAAGCCCAAAATGAACAAAATAGAAAAACACAAGATGATAAATCGGCTATTAGAATTTGTGTTCCTTATGTAAAAGGAACTACAGACAATATGACATATATTAAAATGCAATAATATAAATACAGCATTTTCTACTCATCAAAAGATCAGCAATATAATAACCATGACTAAGGATTCAATCCCTCTTGAATCTCATGGTGTTTATCAAGTCTTGTGAAAATTGTAAAGCTTTTTACATAGGTATGAGTAATCATCACATCAGTGTTAAGAGAGATGAGCATGCTAATACAGTTAAACAACACTCATCATAATCAGCACTCTCACTCCATACTATGGATTCAGTCATAAAATTCTTTTTTTCTGTACAAGGATAATATCCAGATGTGTTAATCTATACCAATGCAAATTAGAGAAGTCATTGAGATACTTAAAAGATTAGATTGTATCAATAAGCAAGATGATACATGCACCTCTACAAACATCTTTTTACCTTTTATACAGTGCATGACTTGTGGGACCAAGTTGAAACGTCAGTATATCAATATTTAAAATATTTTAATATGGATGAATCTGCAAAATATGTCTTCTGTATATGCAACCCATGAAAATCTTCAATATATATATATATATATATATGTGCCATTACAATTTGGTCACTAGCCAAATTTATAGTAATGTGCATGTAGAAAAGGTCAAACAAAATCATCATCACAATTTTATATAACCATAAAGGAAGTTGTAGGGCATCCAAGTTTAAACCCTACAAGGTCCAGTTCTAAAAGCTTTAAACAGAGAAAGAATGGGTCAACAATTACATGCTTTACTTGTTTGTGTGTTGATAGAAAGGTAATACACACATTTAAACTATTTAATATTTAATTTTTCTTTAAAAAGCAAAGTTATAATGCATACATATAGGCAATGTATGTGTAAATTATTTAATTATTTTATATTTCAAATATTAAACATTTTAACTTTCTTTAAAACTAAGCTATGCTTGATCAATTCTAACATTTTATTCTATGCTTTTATTTTGCTTTTCTTTAATTATAATTGGGATTTAAAATTTACAGATTTAATTAAATAATTGGGTTATAATTACTAGGCTAGTAATCATATTATTTAAGGTTAGTTTATGAATGATTTGAAAGAATGAAGGATGTGTGTACATTACATACAAAATTTTACATTTCCTAAATATTGAAAGAAAAGGAAGTATTAAATCTGTTAAATTATTTTTTTTGTACAATTGTTTGTTAAAAGAGGAAATCTGTTTAATCAGATATCAATCTTTGTAGCAATTTTTTTTTTTGTAAATAATTGTTTTTCACTTTGGAAGCTTATAATGGGTCAGAACTATAATTTTTGAAATTGTCTTATCAAGATCTAAAGAAGGAAGCTCAAAGATTTGAAGTGTTACCTGGATGTTAAAAAGAAAGAAAAAACAAAAAAAAGGAAATAAGAATTGAGTCTATTTTTTTTTTAAACAAAAGTGTCTGGAAAAAGGATTAAACATTTTCAGTTGAAAAATAATATAGTTGAAAATAAATTAGAGATCTAATTAAAACAAATTTGTCCAAAAATAGCAAGTGATGCTATCTCTGATTGGTTAGGTTAGTTAAAAATTGGATATAAAAAGCTGTCTTGAATTATTATTGATTATTGTGATTGATTCAGATTATTAAACTATCAAATTTGAATGTTGAAAATATAAGAAATGGCGGGCTAGAAAAATTATATGTATATTCCATTTGCCGGACCATCTGGGGAAGCTGCACATCACATAGGAAAGAAAAGATGTGTCTAAAATAATATTCTACACCTTTCAACTGACCAGATAAATAAGATGTTTTTAATAGAAGAAAGAAAGCATTCACCTGCATTCAAAGAAGATGAATTAATCTACTGATAAATATTAATCATCAAGTCCAATTAATTGTTACAACAACTGATTTTAAACTCAAGAAAATTTATAAATGTGAAAACAACTGCTGTATTTCATCCATATGCTTGACAGGAAGAGAAGAAAAATTAATATAATGATTTCCAAATTGTCCACTAAAGCAAATAACCTCAATAGAGTCATCATCATTAAATAGTTATACACCTCAAGAAAGAGATTGTTCCCACATAGTAGCTGCAGAAATATAGACAAGTTTGAACCCTTGGAAATTCACCACAAACAAAAGATCGGTAATATGACTTTTTATATCTATTTTCTTTATGATATCAGTCTTAATAAACATTTTAGCAATAAAGTGATATATTTTATTTAAAGAACTTTTAAAGACTATTCAGATCGATTAAAACAAGAATGTCTTACTAAAAATAACTTTGAGCTTCATAAATGATCTTGAATGTATGAAAATGATTTGTTTATTAATTTTACAGTTGTGAAATATTAATGTGTAAAACAATTTTTTTTTTTATGGTATTATGATTTTAGTTTTAACTAATATATTATTATTTTGGTTTTAAATAATATTTTGTTATCATGGGATAAAACACGCACATACATAATAATATTTTTATATGTGTATAATTGTGAGTGAATGTGAAATAAGGAGTAGTATTAGAATATTAGATTATTTTGTTTCAAGTTAAGTACAGCATTTCAGAGGTAGAAGAGAGGGGGGAGAAAATAATTTAAAACTTGTTTCTAAAACTTGCTCTTTCAATTTTACTAACATTTTTTTTTTACATTCTATTTACATGTTGGATTTTAAAGTATGTGTGCCAATGAGAAGATAATATTTTTTTTTAATACTTTTCTCATGGAGTGAAAATCATGGTCAATGTGACGTCCAACTTAATACAAAATACATTTGAAGGGAAAGGGGGAAGAACTTAAAATTAATCTGAGGATTGTTATATAATCAATTATTATTATTATTATTCATGTCAATTTTCATATTTATCTAGAAATTTTTATGTATATGTTAGAAATGTAGTAATAAATATTAGTTTGTTTTATCAAACGAGGCATATATATTTCATTAAGTGTAGTCTTTGTTAAGTGTGATTATTCATCATCATCAATGGTTGAATATTAGTTATTTAAGATATAAGTAAATATGCTAAAATTAAGCAATAATTATGAATTTCTTTATAAAATTTAGTTTTATGTTTAGGCTTAGTCCTAGAGCGGTAGTTGAAACCCTTGTCATTATTGTTATTATTATCATCATCATCATCGTCATCAACATTTTAATTAATGAGCTGTTTAACTGTTTAAAGGCCATAATTAAATATTGATTTTATAATATTTAGTGATTTCTTAGTATTATTATAACCACATCCCATCATCTATTTCATGCAAGGATGAGTGAATTGCCATCCTAAATTAGTTATATATAATCTGAGCTAGTGAACTTATAAAAATATTGAAACACATTTGTTATGTTAAGATCTGAGAAATGATTTATGTTCAATGAACTCCACTTTGGTTTAAAGATGTTTTACTTTTACCTAAATATTAGTGCGTATAGTGATATGGCTCAAAAAGCAAATTCTCCCATTTTTTATTAGAAATAAAGTACCAAAAAGGGATTCAAACCCGGAACATGTAAAAGGTTATTAGATATAACCATGTCTAGATTCAGATAATCTAGTGGCGCCCTGCTAGACCATATTCACTTAGTATTTGTTTAAACATGCACTTAACATCAAACCAAGAAATGAAAGTGGATAAAACCTACTGCCCATATACCTGAGTTATAATAATTTGCTTATAATTCTTGATAGTGTTATATTATGAACCTTTACTTATGATCAGGTATATGGACTACTCAGGTATGGTAATATCTTTGAACTCTTTAATTATGTTACAATATATATATATATATATATATATATTAAGAGCAATATATGAAAATCTTCAATATATATATATATATATTGCTCTTATGTGTAACTAGTATTTTATTATCCATCCAGGTTAGAAAATAAATAAATTTTATCTTGAATAAGTCTACCTACATATTAGTTAATGAATCATTAATAGATTTAAATATTTTTTTCAATTTGTCATCATCAACCATTATCAATCCACTGCAGAATGAAGGTCCCTCTAAGTTCAATCCATTTTTTCTGATCTTTAACTTCTTTTCTCCACATCAGCCCTGCACACTTTCTTATTTCATCCAGCATCTCACATGTGGTCTCTTTCTGGGTCTTTTACAATCTCTTGGAATCCAGTTTAAAATTTCAATTGTTCACCTATTATCATCTCTTCCAGACCAACTCCACTTCAGTCTTTTAATTTTTTTCAATGAGGTCAGTAACACTTGTTTGTTCTCTTACCCATACATTGTGTTTTCAATCTCTTTTTGTTACTCCCAATTTGCAACTCTCCATACTTCTTTGAGTGGTCTGAAGTCTTTGTATTTCTCTTCTATTAAGTGTTCAAGTTTTAGATCCATATGTAAGAACAGGCAAAACACATTTATTAAAAACCTTCCTTTTCAAATACATAGGTATATTTCCTTTTAGTATCAAGTTATTTCTACCAAAAGCACTCCAACCAAATTTAATTCTATGATTAATTTTATCCATTATGTTGTCATTTAAATTAATAATTTGACCAAAGTATTTGTAACTGTTAACTTCTTCTAACTCATCATAATCAATCTTTATTTTCATATTTTGAGAATATCTATTAAACATTACTTTAGTCTTTTTAACATTTATCTTTAGTCCTACTTTTCAACTTCCATCTGATAACTCCTCCAACATTTCCTGTAGCTATAAAGCATTATTTACAAAAACAACTGCATTATCAGCCAAATCTAAATGACTTAAATAATCTCCATTTACTTTCACTTCTTAAACTTCCCATTTTAATCCACAAAATACTTCTTGCAGCACTGCTGTAAAAAGTTTTGGAGATATTGAGTCATCCTGTCTTACACCCTTTTTAATGTTTGATTTTCCTAAGTACCGGTTGAAAAAAACCACCACCTAAATTGGGCAGCCAAAAACATAACCATGTACTGGTCGAAAAAGCCACCACCTAAACCGCAAGTCAGATCCAAACTCAGGCGGTTCAAACTGAATTCAAACCCAACTCCCCAGCTCAGATTAGTAGAAATCTAAATCGATGGCACAGTGCCATATGCCAAGGAACTAGCTCAATGGTTGGTGAGGATTAGAGACTCCTGAACTGACACTAATATCGGATAATTAATTAACTAAAGATAATTTTAAATTGAATCATATGTATATGTTCAGGTTGCCAACACAGACAGCGAGCCTTAACATTAATAATTATTCAATAGAAGACTTAAGAAACCAAGTGTATTAATAAATTATTTTAATGATAATAGTAATGGTTTTGTTTGAATTTTAAATGATGATTATATTATACACCTTTAGTCTTAACAGAGTTTATAATTATAATAAGAGTGGCAGTCCTTATTATATGCCAATGAGTATTACACAATATTTTGGAATTCTATGTCTATGCCCCCAACAAGAAACTAAAGGCAGATAAAGGTATTCAGTTGTAAAGGAAATTATTACTCTTATTTTATACGACAGAATGTGAGATTTATTTTCACATTCGCAAATCCCTTCATGAAAAGCACGATACATATTTTAGGGCATAACTTTAATGTTTATTAGAAAACTTATTTACTTGAGGTAACTGAGAATTTGTTTGACTTTAACCCTTAAACCGCTAATTAAATCATTGGTTGTATGAGATAAAAATCAAATCTTTTAATTGGCCAACTCACAAACTGAAGACAAAGCCTATTGTTAAAACATATTCGCCTATAATATTAAATTCAACTCAGATACGTTTATAAAAAGTATATAATTAATTTTTCAGGTCATGAAGAAAACGAAAGTTCTTTCAAAAATAAATTGCTATTTATTTATTCTAAGATATTCTATATCGGCAACATAAAAGTTATAATGTAAACAAAAAAGATCGACTTTTACGTTATAGAAAAGTAAATATTTCTTTTTACTACATCTTCAATATATTTACTTAAATCTTCAATATTTTTCGAAAATAATTTTGTTTTTTTATTATTCTCTCTGAAAATTATGTTTAATTTCCATAAATATTATTTAATAATAATTTAAATCGTATTCGAAATGAAAATCTCAGCATTTTGCTTTATTTTCTTTGATCAGGCAGTTTCTTTGTTCTTTCCAGCCAATCAGAATGTCTTTTTCGGCTGAGAGCATGCTAAGAACCAATCACAAATAATGTTCCTTCTTTGTTTAGGTTTAAATGCGTTTTTTTTTATTTTTTACTTCTAAAATAAATCGGAAGATGTCACCATCGTACAGAACTTTTAAAAACGAATTAAATACGTATTTAACGAATTTTATCGTATAAAAACGAACTGAGTTAGAGTGATTTTAGATGTCGACGAGGAGTCTCGTCGAGCGCGGGAAAAGGGTTAATTGAAATCACTTCATCACGAATTACGAGCATCAGAACAGGCTTTACTGGAACAGAGAGGTAACGGTGCTGACAAATTATGAGGTACAAAGTAAACATGAAAGATAATCACTGGTCGGTAGTTTAAGTATTATGGCGGCTTGTATTTCACAAGTCTTACTGCCCTTTGGAGATGTGGAACATGGGGAAAACCAGGCCGAGTCATAACTACGAACCTTTGGTGTTCCAAATATAACAGGAGTGGGGGAGGAAGTGCTTCTTCCTCTATAATTAAAATATCAGAAATATCATTACTGACAAGTCTGCTAAATGAACGATAGCCCTACACCAGCAATGTTGAAGATGATGACTTGATAGTCACCATTTGAAAAATAAAACCCAATTATAGAATGTTCTACATGGTGACTTGATCAAATTGATTAAATTCAAACAAGCTTTTAACTAAAACTATTTTAACACATTATAAAATTATATTAATCTTGCCCCAAATATCGTGCCCTTCCTGAATCTAAATAGCAAGTAACTGAAATTTGAATTAGAATATATTTGATTCCTTTATCGGCCCTTTTTGAAAAATATTTTAACATTATATATAAACAAATAAATATTGGTGAAATGAGAAAATAGCTGGGGCATAGATTAGAAATGGAGCTAATAATTTATTATTAGCCAATTATAAAAATTGAAAATATTTAATAAATTATTTCAACTCGATGATTAATAGAACGGTATAAATTTAGTTCTAATGGGTGAGAATTACTATTAGACTTAATGTTATATTATTTGCACAAAGCAAATGGAACAAAGGAGCTCATCGAGTTGAAAGATTATTGGCATATAATTAAAAATAAATGACATTAGTAAATCACAAAAAATATACATAATATAATAAATGAACCACCATCGTAAGAAAGGAAAGTTAAATTTAAAGACTAGAGATTGAGAGAATTTATATAATTTAAAATAGCATAAATAAAAGGGTTTACACAGAGTATTACATTTATAGAATGAAAAGAGCTCCTAAAGGGAGTGTAAAGTAAAGTTCGGAAACTGGCCAGAAAGTTTAAGGTTCATTATGGCAATATATTACCCATTTCTTCCAGGGCTGGTTTCTTAGTTTACATGTCCGGGTTGGTAAAACGTAGGCATGCATTTGATCGATTACTTGAACAGCATTTTATTTGATTTTGGCAGCATGATTTGTCTGGAAAAAATTTAGCAGCTTCATTGAAGATTTTCAGGGGACTTCGGGCACAGTAGCCAGATTTCTGATGTTTTAGCCCTTCACCATGATAGAAACACTATTTAAATTTATGATTTTTATATGCATAGAGTTTACTGGCACTTCTCTACAACAAAGATGGCTTCTCCCCCAAACTTTTCAGAGTTATATATAGCGCTTCTTTCATTATCAATGTTACAAAATTTACTGGTTGTTAGATACATTCCTTCGATAAGGCTTTCAAACTCATTAACTATAATTCATTTTCTAATTAGAAAATGAATTCTTAAAATCAGAAAAATGATTTTAATTAGGAAATCCTTACATTTTAAATACTTATCTTTTTTCTAATTAATAAAACTTTACCTATTGTTTTTGGAAAGGGAAAATTTGAAAGCTTATCGAAAGAATGTAGCTTTTGATCAATAAAACTTTAACAAATTATTTAAAAATAAAATCAAACATTCCCGACACAATGAAACTATCGAACAATTATATATATTTAAATATTTACAAATATATATGCACAATCCACGCAGTTATAATATATATAAATTCATGAATAATTCTATCATGAATTTATTAATAGAATTGATCAATTTAAATGTGAAACGAATTGATTTTAACACACATTTATGAAATAAGTTTTTCTTTATGGAAATTAGCTTGGATTGAACGTATAAAGCACCATTGCATCGGAAATTTAAGGTTAGTACTAGGGTTTGAAGTGGGCTTATGGCTAGATGTCATAAAGCTAGGATCAAACTCAGATCTGACTGCTTCATTATGTAATCTAATTGTTGCTATTTTATTTTATAAATATTCTTTAAAATATGACAATATCCTGGATCTATACCTTGATGATCCAAGGCTTTAGTCACTGAAGAAATGTTTATAGAATCAAATGCTTTTTCATAATCTACAAATCCTAAGTATAATGGCAACTCATATTCATTTGTCCTTTCTATAACTTTTCTCAATACCTGGATATGATCTACTGTACTAAAACCACTTTTAAATCCAGCTTGTTCTCTTGGTTGGTGGAAATCCAGTGTTTTCTGGAGATGAGTTACTGAACAATAAACCTTGGCAAAATCAAATGATGGCATTTTCTGTTTATTGGAGATAACATCATTTGAAATAATATCTACAATTTCAAGTGATGATTTAATCATAAATTTCCTAAACCCAATTTGTTTTCTGACACCTGTGCCACTTATTTAGATGCTTCAGAATAATAAGCACTGCCATAGATAATTTATAATTGTAATATGTAATGCTTTCTAATCACATCTAAATTGGACTACAGCAATGAATTTCACTATTGTTGATTTAAAAATAAAGCACAACTATAATTCCTTATATTAAAAATGATCATCATTTCTCCCAACATTAGTGATTATATATACATAAAGTCACACATACCTACATCACATAAATTTATAATATTATAAATCTTGTATTGCAATAATTACTTATGTCAATTGAAGTGAGGGAAACTCAAAATCCTAAAAACATTTTTTGCTGATATAATAAAATCTGTTTTTAGCACAACTGATTCTCAGTTGAAGTCATACAATTTAAATGAAACATTATAAATGGGATTAAGAAGACAAACAAAGATAAAAAATATAGTGCTACCATGCATTTCATATCAGAGATAAATTTGTAAAGATCTCAATGATAAATTCAATGTTAGATTGAGAATGACCATCAATTTAAATAAACTGAAGATAAAGTCCACAAATTTGATCAATCTAATGTTGTGTATCTAATTAAATTCAAACAACAAACTGTGCTTACATATTATGTTGATAAAAAGGAAATTCAGTTGTGTATTTAATTAATTTCAAACAACAAGCTGTGCTTACATATTATTATGTTGATAGAAAAAAAATTGAGAATAATATTGACAAAACTTATCTGAACATACAACTAGCCAAGAGTATTCAAGAAGTGTATCATATTTTACAACAATAAAAACCCATATGGAAACATTTTTATCCTAGTGTTATTAAAATAATAGTCAAAGAATAAAATTAAAGAAAATGTAATATCAAAGTGGTATGATTTATTACTCAAAAATAACATAGAATAAAATAATAGGGTTGAAATTAACAAAAAATGGGTATCATTGATTCTCAACAGAATAACCATGATGGTGATAGACAAATTCAAAAATTATACTGAGATTATTTAATAATTTTTAGTCATTGTTAAAGGATTTTCAAATTATTATAGAAGAATATCAAAGTATTTCATATTACAATAATATTGGTGCCATTTGATAACAACAATATCATCATGGGCTGGGCTAGACTTTATTAGATGTCTATATTATAGTATTTTGTAAAAACTTCTGTGATGTAAAAATGAACAAATTCATGTCTAGTAAGTTATAGTTAAATTGTTGAACAATTGAAATATAGGTAATGACATGGATTATAAAAAAAATATTAAAGGAAAATTAAATGTAACACTTGGAACAAATAATAAATGTATTAAAACAATTTAGCTCTTTCTGATAACTATATTCTTGGGTATAATAAATTATAAAAAAAAATTAAAGAAAACTTTATAACAAAACAAAAAGGTAAAAATGTTTTACTAAAATATGGTTAATTTAATTTTATAATTTTTATAATATTTACAACATTACTATTAACAATCTCATATGTAAGACTACATGGACATATTTGAAATAAATGTTTATGTAATATATATATTGTACCAGTTCAATCTGTTGACGATCACACTTACTCTACTCACTTAGTTTAGCTGGGTTTAAACCTTATTTATAATCTTATATTATAAATATGATGTGAATGAACCGGCATGTTCGAGCAGAGTGGAGAATATTGTTGATAACAAAGCTGTCGATAATACCCATGATCAGACTGAGCTATGCAATGCATACCACGATCACATTTTTCAGATTGTGGCCCACCTCGGCTGCTAGATTCAAACCCCTACTATCCAAACACTATTTGTTTCGGAGTAAACCTCAAGCACCAACTAGTCTAAAACTAACATGTTCAGACAGTAGGCTGATAATCCAGTGCTTGAAAAATCCCTTAACTAGCTCAGTCTATTTTTTAATTCAATAACAAGTTATTTTTTAACTAGTGGCAAAAAGAATTGACCATTTAAAATAAAACTTTATGTTTAAAATAATTTATTTTAATTAACATTTATACTAATTTTAAATACTTTTATAAATCTTATATAAATGAACAAGGGCTTATCATCATTTCAGGCTCACACATATATAATAGCAATATAATATAACAAAGGATTAAATAATATTTGATATTTAAAATACAATGAAATCATTATATACTAATGCATGAACACACACAACATTTAAACACACACATTAATAGTTTGTCTATGTATGCTATAGAGTTTATATATTTGATTCTTGGAGGTGTTACGAATGTGATGGCTACTTTAGAAATGAGTATAAGAAAAATGTTATTACCTAGGATTTTAGAACATGGATACTTCTTGCTGTTTGCTGCTTCTGATTAAATATTTCTAACCGGTTAGATTTGAAGTTTCTCAAGGAGGTGTAATGCTTATTCATTGGTATTATTCTTGGAGACAGGTAAATTTTGATGGAGGATTTCCCGTTGTTATGAACGCATTATTTTCACTAGTAGATTTAACACTGCATTCTTGGTTCTGGATACATTGATTGATTGACTAATTAAAGAATCCAGCTGAACTGTTTTCTCAACTATTCACTCTACACTGTTTTCTAAACTAAACTGTCCAATAAAAGTTGACTATTTAGACATAAGATGTATTGTCATTTTGATATCCTCCAGCTATATCTGTTGTCAAATTTTCTTTCCTTGTATTCTTTTGAGATAAGCCTTTAATCCTGTTGTTGGAGATATTAATTAGGAGCCATAACAAACATGTTATTTTTACATTTTTAATTAATAGCCATCATGGTGTTTTTAAATATAATTTTCCTTTATTTCATTTTAACATGCATGTATTTATGAAATGTTTATAATCACACATATTTTTATTAACAAGCTCACATTAATTCATCATTTACACACATATATAATTTAAGATCAAATTACTATTTAGTTTTTAAGATGATTTTTTTAACTTAAAAAAAAAGAGATTTATATTTTAAACTTTACGTTATATTTCAACTAATAATGATAAAAAAAACTTTTTAACTTCTTTTAATTTTATGTAACTATGAATTAATTGTTTCTAGAAAAACTCTTTAAACTTAAAACTTTTAGTTTGACATTTCTAAAGAAAAAACCCCTCCCCTCTTTTCATTTATTAATTGTAATTTTTATTTCAAAAACTCTTTGACTTTTAAATTTATGTTTTCGACAAAAAACTGCAATAAAAAAACTCCTAAACTTTTACATACTATTTTTTTTTTTATGGATAATTTTTATTTCAATAATTTTATACAAAATTATTGTGTGACAACACAATGTTGGTACAATATATATATCAATATATATATATATATATATTGTAACGATATATAAATATATCGTTACATTAATTTAAAATAAAAACTTAAAAGTTCGCAAATAAAAGTAAAAAACTAAACACTAAAATTAAAATGTTCGTTAAACGTATATACATTTGCACAGATGCCAAACTTTAAAAATATTTTTTTTAAAAAAAAAAATAAGTATTTGAACGTACTTTTTTATAAAAAAAAAAGTTACAAGATTTAAAAATAAAAACAGGTATTAATTAATTCCTGTAATCTGTAAATGTAAATGATTGTTTATTAATTATCTAAAAGCTGTGTAATTAAAAAGTCAGATGAAAAGTTAGATAAGAGAAGAAAGAGATTTTAGCTTGACCAATGGAAGCACTAAGCCTTGGCTCGGACCCTAACGAAAGTGATGGATTAGTGACGTTTTGTTGATTGAATCCATGTGGATAATATAAAAAGGGAAATACAGTTTTTTCAGACAGTTCCAGCGTTTTGTGTTTGAGAGATGTGGTATGACGCACATACCACACTCTCTATAAAAAAATGAAAAGACTGTGATACCTTGAACCAGCTATTGCCATCTCCAGAACATTACCTTCCAATGGAGGCATTGCGGGAATTAAAAGCAGAAACCTGGACTCTTCTACCATAGGCTATATGAAATGAACAATTATTAAAATCAATCAAGAACTTTCGTCAAGTTTTACAAATTGATAAACAAGCCAACTTAAATGTTAAAATGGACTCTTATCTGACTTTGTAAGTTTTTAAATCAAATTAATAATGTTTAATTTTGTATGTTTTTCGATTGATAAACATCATTTCCATTTTTTTTTTCTTCTTATTGTAAAGATTATTTAAATGCATGAAATTTAAGTTGTTTATAGACGCTTGCATGGATTCGTTTGCAGTTAATTATATTTTGGTTTTCATATTTGATCAAAATATATAGACATTCAATAAATAATGATACCGTACGGTATCTAAAATGTATTTATTCGGATGTCTTTTGAGTTATTGGTGACAACGCAAGTATCTTATGATGAATACTATTGGGTTACCTATAAATTTCCCTCTGCGATTGTCGGTATCAATAATTTTGTATTTTGATCGTTTATGTTTATTTTTGAAATGTTTTTGACCGTGGAATCTATGTAATCGATCTATACCCAACATTTTTAAACTAATCTGTGTGAACGTATTTAAATGTTAAATTTAAGTCGGGCATGAATGGCTATATGGATTTGTAAAGTTATATTAGGGGAGGATAATCATAGGTTATTTGTGTTGTTGTTGAATTGGGTCAATGGATTGGATATATTTGTGTAATTAGTAGATGTAGTATGAGTTTCGCTACATGCAGAATCGCTGTATACACCGCACCAACCCTTTGCCTATGGATGGGATTGTAAGTCGGCAAAAAGGATCGCGGTCCCTTCCTATGGAGCTTTTATTTTATTGTTCTTCTTGCTATACAGACGTCATATTCCTGTATTGGACAAGAGTCAATGTTTTCTCTAACTATACTGTTCAGATGTCCATTCCTGACAGTATAGTATATTTGTGCTGTTGTATTTTCATGCTACATTGAATACATAAATGTATCAGATGGATTGATGCCAGTTTGACTGCGAATTTTAGCCTAAGGTTAAATAGGGATAGAATGTTTTATTTTCAAATGCAAATCTATGTAGTCTATTCATACTTGACCATCTAAATAAAAAAATTAAACTCATTGAAATTTATGTAAATGTACAATTAAAGAGTAATATAAAAATCTAAAAATGTTAAACCTATTCCTCGAGTTTAGAATGATTTTATATGTGCGTAAATAAATATTTTTATGTGTTAATTTCTGGCAGTGGCTTTTATTCTTTTATATTTAAGATATAAAATTTATAGTTTATTATCTCTGCTACTCCACTGAGCTAGTGACTTGGGCTAATGATCTGAATATTTAAATAAAGTGGAATCTTAACAGCGTGTATCTGCCTACTCTATAAATTTTTCTAGGCTCAAATGCCTAGATGGCGCCCTGGTAGTTGCAGATATCTTTTTTGCGGTTAGATTCGATCTTCACTTGCATTTCAATCGTTATAATATATATATATATATCTGCAGAAAAGCGTTTGCTATTAACTGAAAGGAGAATCTGATTCCTCTTGGAGGCCTTAAAGGAACCAAGCAAAAGAAATTCCTAATGTCCATTCCATACATTCTTGTCATTGCAGCTATTATTACTATGTGATTATTCATATAGTATATAAACATAGATGGGCTGCTCACAAAAATGCACTAGCCAGAATGATGAGTTTATTGTCTTTTTATCTCTGAGTTTAAGATCAAGAAACACCATGTTTTTTCTTCTCAGTTGCCTGATAAGGCAGAATGAATGTTTGTGTAAATGATAAATGTTTTTCCAATACATGAGATACAAAAAACAATCATGATCCTTATTCCTAGGAGGCTGTAAAGCTAGTGGTTGGTTGCTGAAGGCAGATGGAGCTAAGAATCTCCTGATTGTGGATCCAGACTGCCATTTGATGATGACTTTTTATTTAGTTACTTACAACTGCAGATCACTTTCAAGTGAAGGAAGATTGCAAAAATTAGAAGAACTGTCTTATATTAAATAGGACATTATTGGACTTTGTGAAGTTAGAAGAAAAGGAAAAGAGACAATTGATTTAAAAAGTGGACATGTACTCTATTATAAAGGAACAAATATTGGAAATAGAAGTGAAGTAGGATTCATTATAAAAAAAGTGAAAGAATAACATTGGGAAGATTGATGGTGTATTGGACAGAGTGGCAAAATTAGTTATACAACTTAATAGCAGATACCAAATGCAGATAATTCAGGTTTATGCCCCAACAAGTTCTCATAGTGATGAAGTAGTAGAAGATTTTTATATGGATGTATAAAAGGCTTTTGATCAGAGTAAGCAACATTTTAAAATTGTTATGGGAGACTTTAAAGCTAAAATTGGTAAACAAATGAAAGATGAAAGTGCTGTACATAATTTTGTTTATGGTAATAGAAATGAGAAAAGTCAGACTTATGGAATTTGCAGAAAAAGAAAAACTGCTTATTATAAATTCTTTTTTGAGAAAATGTTAAAAAGAATAGGACATGGAAGCATCTAAATGAAGGTACAGCAAAATTGGATTACATTTTTACTAACAAAAAATACATATTTCAAGTTTGTAATGTTCTTAAAAAATTTAACACAAAAAGTGATCATTGATTAGTAAGATGTAAGATATAAGTTAATGCAAAACTAGAGAGACAAAAATAAGTAAGGAAAGCAATATTTACAGTTGATATTCCTAATCTTCAGAAACATTCTAATGAATTTAAATTAGAAGTTTCAAATTGGTTCCAAGTATGATTCAGATTTGAATAAAATTAATATGAAAATAACCTATACACTTTTAAAAACTGCAACAAAGATAGATGGTAGAAAAAAGCAGCAATTGACCAATAAAATTTCTACTAAGACTAGAGAATTTATGAAGAAAAGAGAATATGAAGATATACAAATGATGCATTGAAAAGGATTGAATATCTCAAATTTTGTAAAATGGTGCAGAAAAGAGTTGAAAATTATATAAGAATGTATAACTATGATCTAGCAAGGAAAGCTGTAGAAGAAAATAAAAGTCTCAAGAATGTAAAACAACATTTTGGTATTGGTAGGGAATGTGATCTGTAATAAGAAAAAAAGATGGAATTATTACTAAAAAGAGAGATGACATCATAAAATGGGTAGAAGTCTTTTATCAAGAATTATATAGTAATAAAGAAGAAGTACCTCCTATATCTACTACATCTTCCAATTTGCCCAGAATTTTAAGTGAAGAAGTGAGACATGCAATTAAATGTATGAAGAAAGGTAAGGCTCCAGGTAATGATGGAATTATAATTGATATATTAAAAGAAGCAGGTGGAGAAATAAAAATTTGTTTTAGCAAAGTTATATACCAAATGTCTAAATGATAAAGATATACAAGATGATTGGAAGAATGCAGTAATAATATTAATATTTAAAAAAGGTGATAAAGAAGATATAACAAAATTACAGACCTATCAGTCTTTTATCAGTTTTATACAAACTTTTTACCAAACAACTTATCTACAAAGAACATTAGATTTCCACCTTCCAAGATAACAGCTCAGTTTTACAAAAAAAATTTACCAAAGAACTCTTCTACAGAAAACATTGGTTTTCCACCATTCAAGAGAAACAGCTAGTTTTAAATGTGGTTTTAATACAGTAGATCATATCCAGGTATTAAGAGTGTGTTATAGAAATAATAAATGAATATTGGTTGCCATTATGTTTTGGATTTGTAGGTTATGAAAAAGCATTTGATTCTATAAGCATTTCTTCAGTGATTAAAGCATGCGATCATCAAAATATATCCAGGATATTATCATATTTTAAAGAATATTTATAAAAAATTCAACAGCAACAATTAGATTACATAATGATGCTGGGAAAGTCAACATTGAGAAGAGTGTATCTTCAAAACTTTTTACGGCAGTGTTGCAAGAAGTATTTTGTGGATTAAAATGGGAAACAAAAAGAATGAATGTAAATGGATATTATTTAAGTCATTTAGATTTTGCAGATGATGTAGTTGTTTCTGTAAATAATGCTTCAGAGCTGCAGGAAATGTTGGAGGAGTTATCAGATGAAAGTAGGAAAGAATGACTCAAGATAAATGTTAAAAAGTTTAAAGAAAAGTTTAGTTAATTTGCTCAAAATATGAAAACAAAAAGTGATTATGATGAATTAGGAGAAGTTAACATATACAAATATTTAGGTCAGATTATTATTGCAGATTGAAACTTAATGGATGAAATTAATCATAGAATTAACTTGGTTGGAGTGCTTTTTGATAGAAATAACTTTATACTAAAAGAAAATATATCTATGTGTTTGAAAATGAAGGTTTTTAACAAATGTGTTTTACCAGTTCTTGCTTATGGATCTGAGACTTGGACACTTAGTAGAATAGCAATACAGAGTCTTCAGACCACTCAAAGAAGTATGGAGAGATGTATGTTGGGAGTAACAAGAAGAGATCAAAAAGCAATGTATGAGTAAGAGAACAAACAGGTGTTACTGACCTCATTGAAAAAATTTAAAAATTGAAGTTCAGTTGGGCTGGATGTATTGCTAGAAAAGATGATAATAGATGAACAATTGAAATCTTAAACTGGATTCCAAGAGATTGTAAAAATCCTAGAATGAGACCACATGTAAATATTGATAGATGAAATAAGAAAGTGTGTAGGAGTAATGTGGGGAAGAGAAACTAAAGATTGGAGAAGATAGATTGAACATTGAGAGACCTTCATCCTGCAGTAGATTGATAATGATTGATGATATATATATATATATCGGAACCAGAAAAATCTTTGCGGTGAACCTTCAGGTGATGAAATCATCATCAATCCCAGTTAATGAGCTAATTTAAATTTACAAATAATCTAAATGAATATGAGCAATGTGCCTAAATATGAGAAATCAACAGAGAACTAACTATAAGTTCTCCAAAATCACTCAAAAGTAATAATCCCTCATCATCAAGACTGGTCAAGAATAAAAATACCCCCCACATGGGGTGTATTCCATTGCATGCCTTCAAGCCAGAATCCACACTGTATATTTTGGTGATAGTAGAACTACAGCCAACACAAGACTTGTTCAAAGCTTGTACACTTCGAATAGAGCTCAGAGGAACAATAATTCATCCTTTGTATTTTTGGAGCATGCCAAGTAATTCAGACACATCTTCACGCCTACCAATCCCATAATCTTATGCAGAGAATCAAACGATCATAAGAGAAAAATAAAAGGCATTCTACATCAAAGGAAATATTCATACTAACAATAGAAAAGATACTTGCTTTGAGATCTTGATGAATTGAGCTACTTAACATCATCTAATTTAAATATTTTTGCATATATATTATATTACATTATTATGAAGACTACAATTATAAGCCATGGATCCTCGAAAATATTAAGCCTATTGATATTAATATTTAATTTATATCTCCACTGAGACATATATAAATAAGTGTTTTGTTTAAAAATAAATCAATAAATCTTCTGACTGGATTGGAAATGGGTCTACTATAGATCACAGTAATTATTTAGCCCTTGCAAACTTAGGGCAGTAATACAACATATTAATTTGGATGAACATACTTAAACATGTGAGTCCATCAGAACATATAACAATAAAGTTGCAAAGATTGCATTTACTTTCGCTCTAAATACCCAAAATGTACTTTTAAAATTAACATTTAGCCTTCATGCAAATGTGAGAAACTGGTAAATAGTCATGTACATATTTCATTATATAAGTATGTTATATGAGATTCTAAGGAAAATACTGAATTAAATATATACATATATATCAATTAAAGAATCGCACCATAATATAATTCAAGTAACAGTTTGCTCTTTCAAAATAAAATGTGACATAATAGACTTTTCACATGAAAAATATAATTTCCAAAGCCAAAAAATGTAATCAAAATATAACTGAACTAGTCTTTTCAAATAGCTGCTTAGTTTTTATATGACATATTATTTATTTTGTACTGCTGGAAATAGAAGTTGTTGGGATTATTTTTATTTTTTGACAGGGTTAATATTAATTTTTTTTTATGAAGATGAATACAACATTAAACATCCACAAACTTTCAGGCAACATTTCAAAATTCCATGGTGAAGTATCAGTAGCGTCTTTTCAGTAATCTTTTTTTACCCAAAATAATAAAAATTTGAACCTTCTTTTTGCCTATTTTTTGTGGAACTATAATTGTTTGCTAATTGTAATCTGCTGTTTATTTGTGCTATCTTTGTTGCATTTTTTAAAACTAAATAACCAATGTTATTTAATGTGCTGTTACTGTTTAAGTCTGTTAAAATCTGTTCTCTAAAAATGTGTAGTTATTATTTAAGTGTCCTGCAATCTAATTTGTGCCAACTTTGTTGTACTTTTTTAAACCAAATAACCACCATTATTTAAACTGCTGTTAAAATTTAAGTCTGTTAAAATCTCTAAAAAGTACAGTTATTATTTAAGTCTCCTGCAATCTGTTTGAAAAAAGCTTCTCTAAATAATTTTGCTCCAATAAGCTTCAAATTTTGAATGTTTTTCTAAATAATTTTGCATCGAAAGCCTAAAAATGTAAACCTTTTTGCTTCTTTTGTGGAATTATAATTATTTGCTGAAGCCTGCTGTTCATTTTTGCTATCTTTGTCATACTTTTTAAACC
This sequence comes from Epiperipatus broadwayi, assembly GCA_028023455.1. Lineage (NCBI taxonomy): Eukaryota > Metazoa > Onychophora > Udeonychophora > Euonychophora > Peripatidae > Epiperipatus > Epiperipatus broadwayi. The sequence continues at coordinate 26,201 of JAQFVV010001633.1, read as the reverse complement.
ACCAAATAACTATGTGCTGCAATCTGTTCTCTAAATCGAAATAATAACTTTCTTTTTTATGGATTTTTATGCTACAATCATCCAAGTGTCTACAATAAATGTCTGGAAAGAAATTAATAATATTTTTTGTGTAATGTTCTTATTGCTTTATATTTTTTTTAATTATTGATGAATTTAAATGATATGCCATAATATTAAAGCAAAGAATAATTAATTTATGTAAATAAAGCATTTTATATTAGTGTCGTTTATTCAAGCATGTAATAGTAACTTAAAGTGATTATTTAGTATCTTCATGCTTTCACTTTCAAACACTTAAGATTTGCCCATACAAAAGCGTTTGGGTTCGAAAAAGATAGATGGCCATTCTATCTTTTCCAAAGACTTTATCATGTGTTTGAAGTGTTAGTATTCATTCATTTATAGGTATAATCTTCAAAGCGCATGTGCAACAGCTTAATGCTGTTTAAATATTACAATAATTAATTAATAAATTTTTGGGAGAAAATTAGAAGCTCTTGTGTAGTGTTATTTTCATTTTATATAAATCGCTGCTTTAATATTAATGAAATTCTGTGTTTGTAATTCCTGTCATTGTTAATTTTTTTAACATTTACCATTAAAGTTTTTCTGTTTTAAATTTCATAGCATTTGTATGTGTTGTTGTTGTTTAAAATTTACATATTGATTCATTTGATTTTTTAGTTTTGATGTCTTGCTGTAGGTTAAATTTTTTACTTACTTTTGATGTCTTACCTTAGGCATTTTAACTTTTCATCGATTAAAGTTTTTCTGTTTTAAATTTCATAGCATTTGTGTGTGTGTTGTTGTTTAAAATTTACATATTGATTCATTTGATTTTTTAGTTTTGATGTCTTGCTGTAGGTTAAATTTTTTACTTACTTTTGATGTCTTACCTTAGGCATTTTAACTTTTCATCGATTAAAGTTTTTCTGTTTTAAATTTCATAGCATTTGTGTGTGTGTTGTTGTTTAAAATTTACATATTGATTCATTTGATTTTTTAGTTTTGATGTCTTGCTGTAGGTTAAATTTTTTACTTACTTTTGATGTCTTACCTTAGGCATTTTAACTTTTCATCGATTTCAGGCATTTTTGGATATAAATTTATGACTTCATGCTTCTTGGTGGTGCTGCAACATCACCTAGCAGCCATAGTATGCATCACCCAACACTACTGAAACACTTTGATTCTCATCAATGCCCTGGCCACATAGTATCATTAATGTACTAGCCAATCACAAACATATCAAATAAACACTAAACTTAATAAAATGTAATGTGTGGGCATAAATAAAATATCCACTTTGTGCCAATCCATGACTATATGGATGTCCAAAATCACTGAATACAAATGTTTTTATATAACAGATTGTTATGCATGAATCCAGATCAGTGAGCAAATGCTCCATAACTTAATGTGAACAAGAGAAATAATAAAATATATAATAATTTATAATGTTTTAGAATTAAATAAAATTCACTGGAATAATTTAAACAATGAAATATGCAATTATTAATTAGAAACAATAAAATGAATTTAATGTCTACTGATCATGCAATAAATATAAATTTAGCATTCTCATTTTTATTAATACAAAACTCATTTTTATTAATACAAAAAGAAATAAACTAGTCAAGCATTGGTGGCCTAGTGGTTAGCATAGCTGCCTTCCAAGCAGTTAGCCTGGGTTCGCTTTTCGGTCAATGCATTTGACATATGAAAAAAAGAAATAAACTCTCAAAATTGTGATTTTCAAATATCTAAATATGTTTAAATAAAATTCTTATATATCAGCAAATAGACATGCATGTATGTAAAAATGTAACATATTTGAATTTTCATAGCCTTGTAAAAATTAATTCATTTTAATAATGAATTTTTCCATTTATGTGTCAACATGATACAAATTTCTACACGCACAGACATGCTGTTTAATAACAAAATCATATAAGAATTGTCATAAACCAATGAAAAACATTTTAAATAATGATCAATTTAACATATGTTTAGGTACACATTCAGATGTTCACACACAGGCATTTACTAGTTAATAAATAAACTAATTAAACCATATTTTATTTTTACTAGACAATCAATTCAATGTTAACAATATACGTAAAATGTCCATGTTTGTGTATATATGTTATTTTATTAATCTGAGATATTGGCTCACTTTCTTAATTGTAATTTTTTTTTTACTTCTTTAACAATATTTCATAAAAGTTTTTTTTATTAATCTTGTAAATATTTGAAAACCAGGCATTCTTCACAAACCTAAACCTTAATTTTAAATATTGGGCATTTGAACTCAGACTTTCAAACCCCTTTCAACTATCCACACTATCTTATACAACTGAAACACATGACCACATATGTAGAAAAGATAAATAACCACCAATATACACATTTTAACCTAAACCAGCACTCATCTGTTGCTCCAAATTATCTTCCACACATATATAATCAGTGCTCACTTTATATTAAGATAGCAAATTTTCACATTTTAATGGACAGACTTCAATTTACTCCAACATTTTAGCCATCCATACCATTGAAAATCTAATAAATGATTTTCCCAAATCCCATGCTAATGCCAATATTACTGCCATGCCTGTATTGACCTGAAGTCACTGACCTCTCATGCATCAAACATTATCTATTTAAATACATGGAAGAGGGATGGGCAGGATATAAGCTTCATGTATAAATATTTAAAAACCAGGCACTCTTCACAAACCTAGATATTAATTATAGATAATGGGGATTTGAATGCAGACTTTCAAGTACCCTTCAGTTATCCACACTATTTAATATAACTGATACATATGACCACATACATGTAGAAGAGATAAATAATCACCAATATACATATTTCATGATAAAACAGCACTCATCAATTGGTCCAGGTTATTTTCTCCCACACGTAGATACAATCAGTGTTCAGTTTATATTAAGATAGCAAATGTTCACACTTTAATGGAAAGGCTTCAATCTCATCCAACTTTTAACTTTTTAACCATCTGCATCATTGAAAATCTGATGATTCCATGCTGGTGCCAATAAAATTGCCATGCCCATGTTGACCTGAAGTCACTCGGACCCCTCATGTGTAGGACCTTTTCCATTTAAAAACATAGAAGAGGTTTGGACAGAATACAAGCTTCATATGTAAATATTTGAAAACCAGGCACTCTTCACAGACCTAGAGCTTAATTGTAAATATTGGGGATTTGAAGTCAGACTTTCAAGCACCATTCAACTATCCACACTATCTCATACATTGGATACACATGACCACCCATATGTAGAAAAAATAAATAATCACCATTATACATATTTTGTGCTAAAACAGCACTCATCAGTTGGTCCAGATTATTATCTCCAACACATATATATAATCAGTGCTCAGTTTATATTAAGATAGCAACAGTAATATTGACATCAGCATGGGATTTGGACTTTCATCTCACATTTTCAATGACATGGATGGCTGAAAAGATGCCTGTCCATTAAAGTGTAAAGATTTTCTATTTTAATATAAACTGACCATTGATTATATATACGTGTATGTGGGAGAATAATCTGGACCAATTGGTGAGTGCTGGTTTAGCATGAAATAAGTATGATGGTGATTATTTATTGTTTCTAAATATTTGTGATCATGTTTATCATTTATGTGAAATAGTGTCGATAATTAAAGGGTGCTTCAAAATCTGAGTTTAAATTCCCAATATTTACAATTAAACTCTAGATTCATGAAGAGTGCCTGGTTTTTAAATATTTAAACATGAAGCGTGTATCCTGCCTATCCCTCTTCTATGTATTTAAATGGATAAGGTCTTAAACATGAGAAGTCAGAGTGACTTCAGGTCAATGTAGAAATGGCAATAATATTGGCATCAGCATGGGAAATGGGGGCTAAAAAGTTTTAGTATGTTGAAGCCTATCCATTAAAGGGTGAAGATTTGTTATCTTAATATAAACTGAGCACTGATGAATGCTGGTTTAATACACAATACGTATAATGGTGATTATTGATCATTTAAACATGTGCGTAGTCGTGTGTATCAGTTGTATGAAATAGTGTCGATAGTTGAAAGGTGCTTGAAATTCTTGACTTCAAATCACCAATAGTTACAATTAAGCTCTAGGTTTGTGAAGAGTGCCTGGTTTTCAAATATTTACACCTGAAGTTTGTATCATGCCCATCTATATATGTGGGGTCAGAGTTACTTTAGGTCAACATGGGCATGACAATAATATTGGTATCAGCATGGCATTTGGTTTTACATCATCAGATTTTCAAAAAGGTGGAGATTGACAATAGACTGAAACCTGTCCCTTAAAGTGTGAAGATTTTCTATCTTAATATAACCTGAGCAGTGATTATATCTATGTGTGGGAAATAATCTGAACCAAATGATGAGTGCTGGTTTAGCTCGAAATATGTATATTGGTGATTATTTATCTTTTCTACATGTGTGTGGCATGTTTATTAGTTGTATCCACATAGTGTGAATAGTTGAATGGTGCTTGAAAGTCTGAGTTCAAATCTTCAATATTCATTAATCTTGTTTAATTAGAAATGTCTTTAAAAATATCCTTGTAAGTTCTTTTGTTTTTATATAAAGATTTTTGGAGTTTACACTTTTTTTAAAGTTTCAAAATAAAATGTTCATTTTCAATAAAATTTTTGAGTCTTTCTTTTAATAAATAACACTGGAAATGATCATTTATTATTTTCTTCTATTATTGAAGTTTTGTTTTTAATTGCCAAACGTATTTAGTTTTAAAAATATGTAATTTAAAAATTTTAACTTATTTTCACCAAATTATTTAACATAATATCATTATCAATATATAATCTATTGTAGAAAATAAAACGAGCTCAAATAAAAAAATATTGCTCAGGATAGAATACGTATAATCTTAATATAATAAATAATAAAGATATCCTATAATAATTTCTACCATTCGATTAGCTCTAACTAATTAATTAATAATATATGTTTCGATTTATGAAAATTAAATTAACATAATACTAATAAATCTTGGGACAATTTAATGAAGTTAAAGCAGTAATGAATTACATTGAACCTATGTCCCACATGATACAATCTAAATGGCATAAGAACACTATCCCTCTTTATTTCAAATAATAATAATAAATTGATAGTATTCTTAAGACTTTAAAAATAATAAGTAGTTTAGTATAATATTACTAAACTAAATTCTAATCTCTTTTACTAAAATATAATTATAATTATCTCAGGTTCTTGAAACAAATCTAATCAACTTATAATCACCTGTAGCCAAGTATGATAAGGGATTTTGTATCATTGCTAACTACACCTAACTAATAACAATAATAAATAGTATTACTGCTCCTAATTAAGTAACTATTAATTCTATCTACTATTGAATACTATGACAACTAATAATAATGATAATAACAATAATGTTAATAATATAATTCTTTCATTTCTCATGTGGCATTTTAATATGGTATAATCTGAGAATATATGGCAACAAACAATATTAAATTCTATGCAATAAATTGTGTGATCAATTATGAGTATAATAATATTATTGCAAAAAAAAAAAAATTCAAATATCATATTCTCGATAATTATTATTTCTTTGAAAAATGAATAATTTATTTATACTGTGCAAATATATCATTTATTTCGATTCTGTATTCATGTATTTGTGATAGTGAATAAATCAATCAACATAACACAGAGATTTATAAAACAAGTATAACAAATTTATTACACTTTCCATTAAAACAAAACTATTTACAAGTTTTACTAAATAAAATCTAACAATATATATATATATATATATATATATATATATATATATATTATAAATCTAAATCTTACTTTATATATATATATATATATATATATATATATTTAAAGTAAGATTTAGTTTCATTTTTCAATTATAGAAAACAAATCAAAAAGTAAATAAGCCTTCACTCTGACTTATTCATTATTTATCATACATAATATAAAATACAATATTAATTTAGACCTACACTTTATAGTCTAATAAAAATCATTTGCTAATTAAGTAAATAGATAATATAGCTTTAATAAATGTACACAAAAAATATAAATACTAAAAACATTGTTCATTTTAAAATATGTTTTAAGGGTGGTTGGAAATTATGCACTGTACATTGACTGGTGGCGCTGTTTCTGTGTAAAAACACAGAATAATATCACTTGCATGGCCAAACCTATAGTCAATACACAACTGCAATCATAATAGCCATTTAGATAATGGTTACAAATGTGGCCAATTGCTTCCACATCCAAACAACTATGTCTACTAACAACACTATGATCGTATGGTTAACCATTTGCATTGCAGGGTCAGTTCCTATGGATATTGACAAAATTTGTATTTTTGCTTGAATTTAATATGAGAGTGTGTGCAGTGGAATGATTTCTGACTGTTTCTTTTTGATGTATATGTTTTTCGGTATTGGACAATGGACATATTTTTGCATACTAATAATTATCAGTGGATCAGTGATATTTTCCAAAGCATTTTGTATTTTTATTTTAAAGATGGAAAGGGCTCTGTAGCAGGACAATTGCAGGTGTTGGCAAAAAAATACCATTTCTGTCATGACTTGTACAAGAATAATAAAATGGCTAACACATTTTTTCAGCTGGGGGACATCCCAAATACAGAAGGTGATGCAGTTGTGTTTCTGCAAGCCCAAAACATCCTGCCACATGCCAATCTATGATAATGGAATGTTTTTTTGCTTTAATTTTAAACTGTAATGAACACTTTCTTTTTAATTAAAAATGTGAGAGTTTTTTTTTTTAATAGGCTTTTTTTTTTGTTTTTTTTGGTTACATTATGTGATTTATTTTTTTTGTTTGGTTTTTAATTCTCATACATGTTTTATAAAAAGATTGTTTTTTATCAACAAAAAAACCTCACTCCTTTTTTTTTGGACATTATGTGACATGCTGGTTTTATTTAAAAATCTACTTGTCCATACTACATGTTTTATAAAAAAATGTAAATGAAAAGGCTTTTTTTAAAAAAAAAAATCAATCGAAATAATCAATTATCTTCCCCTCCAAAAAAGCATGTTGTTTATTCATTTTGAATAATGCAAAACTGTCAAACAAACACTGCCTCACTTTGCTCAATCCCCTACCCTTCAACACTGTCATTCGGAGTGTTAATTGACTTACACAAAAAATTCACAGCCACAATTCTTTGAATCAATAAATTTATTAACCACATATGACTAGAAATCATAACTGTAAGTATTTCTCCTGAACATGAACACACTGGCCAATGAACCAACAGTTGACCAAAACATTTTTTCCAAAATAAAACAAGTTGTTAGTGATTTTGGAGACTAGCTACTTGGGTGAGCAGTCATTTCATTTCATATGGCTTTAAAAATGTCATCGTTTTGATGAATATGCCTCCAAATCAAGTCAGCCAGATCATTTGGGCATATATTGGCATGCTGTGCCATATTGTTTGCTGTTCTGCCACTTCACTAGACCCCAAAACCTCTCGATGGTCTGAGTGTGAGCTCGGCATGCACAGAATTATAACGATGGTTAACTGTCAGATGGTTAAAGCCTGCCACCTCAAGATCAGTGGTCTTATAACTGTCCCAACACTCCGAGTAGATGGTAGATCTTGACTTTATTTTGGAAAATGTTTTGATCAACTGTTGGCTCATAGGCCCAGTGTATTCAGGAAAAATATTTACAGTAATGAATTCTAGTCATATGTTGTTAATACATTTATTGATTCAAAGAATCTGTGTTGTGATTATTTAATGTAAGTCAATTAACAGCCAGAACATCGGTGTTGAAGGGTAGGTGCTTGAGCAAAGTGAGGCGGCATTTGTTGGACTGCTTTGAATGATTCTAAATCAAACAGCACACTTTTTGGGGAAAGATAGATACTATTTTAATGGTTGTGATTATTTTGTGTAAGTTAATTAACACCCAGAAGAGCAATGTTAGCTGGCATTTGTTTGACTGCTTTGAATTATTCGAAATCAAACAACACGCTTTATGGGGGAAGATAATTGACTATTTTGATTGATATATATAAAAAAGTCTTTTCATTCATAAACAATACCATCTTTTTATAAAACATGTAGTATAAGTAGATTTTGAAATAAACTTGACATGTCATATAATGTCAACAAAAAAGGTTTTTTTGTTGTTCATATAAAACAAAATCTTTTTATAAAACATATATGAAAATTAACAAAAAAAAATCACATAATGTAACAAAGAAAAGCCACTTATTAAAAAAAAAATGCAATTTTTAAAAATATAAAAAGAAATTGTCCATTATAATTTAAAATTAAGCAAACAACAATGGTTCCATTATAATGTATATTTTTAAAAAAAAATTAAATAAAAAAGACATATGGAAAAGATGGTATAAATGTAAAAAAAACAACAACTAGAGAGTATATTTAAAAAAAAAAAATCTAGAGGCCTGATAATGTTATATTGCTACATTTTTAAAAAGGAACAGCACCACCAGTAGATGTACAGTGCATAATTTACAACTACCATTTTAAGGTTCATTGAGTAAATGAAAATTGAACTTAATAAAAATAGTGTTGATGTTATACTAGATAATTTTTGCTTGGCATCACTCTCAAAATTCTTATATGTGTTTCATGTTTTTTAAAAAATATCAAATAATGTTCATAAAATATAAGCATTCATCATACTTTGCATTGTTCATTTTAATATTTCATCTTTAAAAAAATATGCAAAGGTTTATAAAAAATTAAAATATCAAAGTTATTTTAAAATATCATGAATAATTGTAATTTCTTTTATTGTCAAAAATAATTCAATTAAAATATGAAAAGATAACTATGATTCTTTATTACTTTACTATCAGTATTTACATTCAATTTTATTTGTATTTCATCTTAATCCAAACAAGAAAACCTATCTTACTTCCTTTTGAAATACAATACATCAATCCAAAATTATTTATTATTCATCTTTCATAAAATACTATACTATATGATGTAATAACTATTGAAATTAAGATAGTGTTATGTGCATAGAAACTGAAGGAATGATTAGAATAAAGACTCAATACTATAAAATATATTTAATAATCCACATGGAAACAGTGTGAAAGAATAAGTTTGACTTTTGTCCAATATCTTCAAAAACAATGTCCAGGCTATTTATTCAGCTCTTACAGATCATTTAAAAATACAAAAATATCAAACACTGCCCACAGAAAATAAGTACAAGATATAGGGCTATGTTAACTGTATTTTCATAAAACTACTAAGATAAAATATAGGTTATTTTCCTATTCTTTTAACATGTCCTACATATAAGGCATCCAAGGTTTTTTTTATATACTTCCCCCATCACTATCAAAACTCCAAAATAGATCTAACAATCTACATTGAATAATAACTAGCATTACTCTTAATAACAAATAAAGTTAACATATGACATTATCAATTCAGAACTACTATAAGAAAAAGGTTTTATTCACATTAAAACTCAGCAACAAAAATACAAATGATTTTGATTTTAAAACATTAAAATCCATATTCAAATATTTAAAAATATAATTATACCAACTGTAATGTTACTTTATTAAAATATTTAAAAATAGTGTATAGTTCCTTCAGTAAATAATCATGAAAATTTATGAGCATCAATGCATTATATTAAACTTTATAATATAGGAAAGAAAAAAATGTATGCATATCTTTTTTTAAAAAAAAAAAAATCATAGTTTATATCTCAGAGTGATAATAAAAATTTATGTGTAATTAATGCACACATACTCATGTTCACACATACATATGATAAAAGCAATATTTCAAAAATACTCCAAGCAACTCTAGAAAAAATAAATAATTTGTATATCATATAATAATTAAACACTTATAAATTACGTAGTGACTCTTTGACTTGCAAGTCACTATTTTAGATGTCTTCTGGTCCCAATTCAACATAAGGAAAACATATTAAAACAAAAATACCAGTCATTCAATACAACACTATTATCTTCAAGTCTGTTATACCTGATCCAACATTAATTTTTTTACAAAAATTAAAAGATATCAAAGAAAGAGATTTGAAGTTAGCTCCTCACCTAATAGCAAATTCCACATGGAATCTTATTAATATTGGACATTAAGTAATTTAATGGTTTATAAATGTATTGCCAAATTTAATGTTATTTTATATTTTTTTCTTTATTGTAAACATAGTTAAATAAACCTGTTTTTGATACTAACACTATTATACTTTAAAAAATGTTTGCAAAACTTAAAAAATTAAAAGATTTTTTTAAGAATATTAATGGTGTTAGAATAATAATAAAGATAAAGTATTTAAAAATATAACTTTTCCTATCCTATACAAAAAATTCTAATTTAACATAATTAAAACTAAATTTATGTAATCCAATTAATGTTTGTTCTTCAATATTAAGTTCAACTAAAACTAAGTTCAACTAAAACTTTTTTATTCATTTCAATGCTTTAAATGGAAACCTCCATGGTTGCCATGTGATGATTATTGTCTAAAAGTTTTTTTGGCACACTGCTCCTCTCCTCTCCTGTGGCATGTATACCTACAAATAAAAAATGTCTACTTTAAAATCCAAGAAAATTTGAAAAATCATTGTTCATTCTGTTCTTGAAAGTCCTTTAATACAGTTATTAGGATGTTGCTTTTAGAGGATAACAATTATTAATGTGATATCACTTATTTTAAAAAAAAATTCCTATAGGTAAGTTCCAATATTTTTCCATTCATGTGAATTCTATCAGCTTAAGATGCATCATCAATGGCCATTCAAAACTAGTCGATATGTTAGTAGAAAATAGGCATTTTTCCATTATATTTTTAAATATCTCATAATGCAGATATATAGTAATAAATAACTTTATATTTAAATATTCCATACTTTATTTATTTAGTCCTGATAATATTTATTTTTTATTATCCATTTATTTTTCTTTTTGACTTATATTTAAAAGAACAAGTTTTTTTATTCTATCAAAATATCCATGTATTTTGACAATACCTTGTCAAAGTAAATATATTTGTAATAGCAACTGTTTTACTTTTCATCCTTTTTTTTCAAAAGATTTAAATATTCAAATAATTATTTTTTAAAAATTGCCATACTTTTAAAAATATAATAGTATAATAAAGAAAAGTATAATTTCTTATACTATAATTTCATCTTGAATACTTTTGTAATTTTAAAAAAACATTTAGTTTCAGACATATCCAGGTCATTTTATTATTCTAATAATATCTTTAAAAGTTCTTATAATATTATACACAAACATGTTAATTCTCTGAGTGATATTTCCAAATAACATTCTTAAAATCCAAATCATTTTTTTATAGATAATTATAACAGTTTCTTAATAGCACAGAAAAAAATATACTTTTTTCTATTAACTGTTTTTCATCATTAACCTCCTTACACACATTATTTCAGGTATATTCTCCACAATTATCATGAACTTGACTTAAGTTTTAAATAGAAAAAACTAGTAGGAAATTAATTGGTTTTAGGGAAACATTCTTATTTTAACTTAATACATTTTATAATCCTTTACACTTTTAAAAACAATAAAAATTTAAAACTTGAGACTAATTGACTATTTTAATAATATACTGGGCTCTATTTAAAGAATATAAAAGAAATAGTGATAGTGTGTTAAAAAAGAGCATTCATTTATATACCAGCTTTAATCTATGTGATTGGTTACTTGACCCTCAGCTTACAAAACTAATCTATATAATTGTCAATTTTACATTTTTAAAATCTGAAATAATATGTCACCACAATATTAATATTATTATATTTAATTCTAAATTAATTCTATAATTATACCAACACAAATTAATCACTCTGATATAACATATTTTAAATAATACTTTATCAATTTAACTAATACTTATTTCTAATGTATCTATTTATTTAAATTTATTATTATTAACTGCAACTATTTTAAAGACAACTAATTAAATAATTTTCTATATTTATTTCTATGCTATTCAAATGTTTTCAATTTTTTAAAATGGTTCTGAAAGTAATTTTAAAACTTTCTTTTTAAAACCTTGCAAACACACAAAAAATACATGCATTGTTAGTCACATGACCTTAATTCCAGACAAATGTTACAAATTTTTATATACACTGTTTGAAATGGGATTAATTAAATATTTAACTACAAAATATTACATTATAAAAAATAATAAAATGTAATGATAGAATTTGGAATAACAAATTTTGACATTATTTAAACAATAAATAAAATTGAATACACTTGTATATCCCATAAAATACCAAACTTCTTAATAAATAACTAACATAAATTTCAATCTACTTTTATTAAAATACATTTAATAACTTATTTAGTTTTTAATCATTATTTAAAAATTAGTTTTCAGCATCTTGTTTAACAAGACTTTTAATATAGAATTTTCATTATTAACACTATGGTCAGTTCAATATAAAATTATAATATTTAATGTTTCCTTTGTAATTTTAACATTTTATCATAGCTTTAAAAATTTATAACTTCATCTTAACAAAGCTTTAAAAACCCTATTAACATTGTTATATCACTTACAATACTTAAATCTCTTTAATTTTTTTTTTTTAAGAAATTGACTTTCGAAGCCTATTTAGACTTAATAAAAAGGGTACAATTAAAACATATTGTAAGAGTAATTTACAGTCTTGTTAAACTCACTTGTCTATATAAAATAGCAAAACATAAACTTGAAAATGTAGTCGTAAGTTTATGAATAGTAAATATGTTGTCTTTTTCCATTAGAATACATATATACACATGTATATAATATAAATATTACTATAAAATATTAATATCAAAAGTCAATTTAAATGAATAGTTGTTTTAATGAAGTTAAATATTAAAATGATTATTTTTAATCATTCATATATAAATAAAATTATTTAAGTTGACTAACCTCATTAATTTACAAGACAATAAACATAAGAATGACCTAAGGTCAAGTCATATCTTAGCAACGAAATGCAAAAAAAAAAAAAATTAGAATTCAATTATATAATTATTAATTGTGATGCTTTCAACAGTAATCAAATACATCATGAAATTAAATAGTAAATTTAACACATGCGACCTGAAGTCGATTTTACGATAAAAGCTAACTTAAATAATTTTCAAATTCTATCTTTTACAAATGAACTCATCACTACACAGTTATTTTGATATGTTTGAATATGGAACACATTAAAATGATGGATCACTAGCTTGAACAAATTTTCCTTGTTTATAAAATCTTTATTAATAGAAAACTTTAATATCATTCTAAAATGAGTAAATAAATTACTCTTTAATATTAATAATTATACCCTTCTTTAACACCTCTCTCTATTGTCATTTTCTTCAACTTTATTTTTTTAACCTTTTTTAAATTCAAACTATTATCAATAATAATTGCTTATAAAATTATTGTCTATACCCCAAAATCCCTATTAAGATTTTGTTTTATATTCTTAATCAATATTGCCTCTTTTCCCATCCCTTCTATTATTTTTATGATTAATAATTAGAATAAAGTAAGAAGTTATTCATTTAAAAGTGGTAATACTATCTGTTCTGTTGATTGCAACAACTTATATTGATATTTTATCATCTAATAAAATAAATATTGCTTACCCTTTTAAATATATTCATTTTATTCAATATGCACTTAGTTGTTTATCACACATTATATATATTTAAAATTCCATTGTGTGGAGAATTACATACTTACAGTTTTATTATAGAATGTTTCAAGATAATTTTATGTCAAGTTGATTATAGAGATCTCTCATAAACCATTGTTATTTGAAGTTACATTTTCATCTGGCCATTAATTTCTAGACTTCAAATTCATTATTAAAATGTATATATAATACTGGCTTACTAAAGACAGAAAATGTGAGCGCTCAATTTCAAAACAGAGACATTTTGTATGATTTTCCCTATAATGATATATTGATATGGTCTCTGGAGACTCAATCAATTTTGCTATTTTATTGTTACAAAAAATTGATTTCTCTTTAACAAAGACTTTTCTTCAAAATCTGTATTCCAAAATAAAAATGTTTTATACTTTTAAACAAACAATTTAAAAATAATATTCATAATATAATGATGTTATAATTTTAAAGTAATAACTTGAATTAAAAAAAAAATGTTTTGTATATATTTATCCAGTACAATGTATACCTTTTAATTCGTTATGGAAAATAATTATTTAAAAATAATACTAGTTTTAAAATATGTATAATAATAAATTGTTTTGATTGTATAATCAAAACGCACGCATATCTGCACACATACAAAACACTAATTTATTATTTATTCATTTATCTTTATGTGTTGAGGATAAGATGTATGCAATAAAATGAGATATGAAAAAATAAAATATTAAGAAATAAATCTGTTAACAAATTATTTTGCCTGTCAAAATTTTAAATAATAAAATATCAATTATTACATGCTAAAAAAAAAAGAAAAAAAACATAAATGTCTTATTATTTTAGATGAACTGTATTCTCAATAACCCTATATCTACAATATACATCACACTTGTTTGTTTCAAAACAACTGACCAAAAGAATCGATGAAATTTTTTTTTCCAAGAATACAATAATTCCAATTGTATTCTAGCAAAATTATATGTATTTATAGAAATAATTAATGGGAGAGTTACTCATTTTTAATTAAGTTAACCAAGAACAAGCAGCCCTAATACCAAAGTAAAACTGACAAGTTGGTTGCAGCTTGGCATGAAGCAACTTTTTTCTAGAATATGTGCTTTGTAATTAAACTAAAATTAAAAATGGATAACTTGTCACATTAAATATTCCCATAGAAAACATTCATTAAAAATATTGCATTATATGTAACATCACAATAGTAAACAAAAAAAAAAAAAAACTAAACTGTACAAAATTTCTTCAACAACCATGGTTTCATCTATCATGAAAGTGGTTTATTTGTGGATAAATAAAACCATGTTTGTAAAAGAATTTTAGTAAAGTTTAGCTTTTTGAATAGCATTGTAATGTATAAATTTTTAATATGTTTATTACTACTAGTATAGTGTTTGTTAGTATTATATATATAAAATTTGGATTTTTATTTAGTATTGTATTGTTTTTGTGGTTTGATATATTATTTATTGCTAGTATAGTGCAAGGCAGTTTTGAATATATATATATATATATATATATATAGATAGAGATAGATAGATAGATAGATAGATAGATAGATAGATAGATAGATAGATAGATAGATAGATAGATAGATAGATAGATAGATAGATAGATAGATAGATAGATAGATAAATTATAATTTTTGGGAATAAACCATGTATTATTTTGCATTACAATCCGATATTTTGACAGACTAGCAACCGCCATTATCAAGGTTAACTTTTGAAAAGTTAACCTTGATAATGGCAGTTTATTCCCAAAAATTATAATTTATCTACATCATACAACCGTGAAAACATTAAATATGATATATATATATATGTAACTTGAATGCAGAATTTCAAACTCCTCACCACTATTCAATCTATTTTATACAACTGATACACATGGCCATATACATGTAATAAAGTTAAGTGAACTCTAATCTACATATTTTGTATGGAACCAGCACTAATCATTTGGTCCAGATCATCATCTATTACACATGTATACAATGGCAACTCAGTTTATATTAAGATAGTAAATCTTTGAGCTTTAATGGACAAGCTTCAGTCTTCACCACTCTCCAACTCTTTAACCATTCATATAATTGGAAATACAAGGATTAAATGCTCAATGTTCTTGTTGATAGAGAAAAGTTTTGTTTTTCTATATGTTCACCGAATAAAAAATATATAGAAAATTATGTGACAATATTAAAGACTTTCTGTTATTAATATGATTAATTTATATCAGGTATAACTGTAAAAAATACATTTTTTGTGTTGTTTCAGATTTTATGTATACTTATTTTTAAAAATTATAATATGTTTATATCTGAAAAATAATGTTGTTGATCAATTAAATCATAAACATTTTTTAAGACATGTATAAAATGAAAATCAATTGGTCAGTGCTGAACAAGTAATTTATGAAGTAAATCATAAGTTTGATTGAAACTTGATATGTTGTTTTTTAAAATCACAAGAAAATTGTGACGTAGTAGAATTCTGTAGTAGTGGTGATTTAGAAGTCATAATTTTTTCCTTGATATATGTTGTACAATTTATCATAATTTTAGTTAAAAAATAAAAGAATTTTGCTATCTATAATAATATAGGGGTTAACAAATAATCAAACTGGCCCCTCAACATTTAATTAATGTGGCTAAAGCATGAGAAGAAAAATAACCCTGAGAAAGGATTTCAGAAAATTCTGTCTTGATCCAACCCATATAAATCATACTTATTTCAACTTACAGTAACAGTAAAAGTAATTGAAAACCTGAAATTACAAAAATCAAAAGATGATAAACCTAAATGAATAAAAAATGAAGTTAAAATATTTGTTAAATGGAATTCTGATGCTACTAAGAAAGAAAAAAAAAGGGGGGAGGGGAAGTAGTAGAGGAAAATATGAAAGGGTACCAAAAATAACTGAAATTATGTAAAAAAATGGCTATTTATTTTGTGTGCTACAATTTGAATTCTTTTCAATGTATAGTGTATTTAATGCTATGCAAAGGTCTAAACATGTTTTTTTTTTTTTTTCAAGGTTATCAAGAAACTCATGAATTGATTGTCTATTTTAATGTCTGCATTGTTTTTACACCATTTTTAAATATGCAAAAAGTATTTTTGAGGCATTGTTACAAACATGAGAATAAAAAGTTGTCTGGAGCAAGATGAGATGAATATGATTAATTTATAAGCTGAGTCATGTTGACTTTAATTAAAAATTGTTTTACACTGAAGGCTATGTGCACTAATATATTATGATATAGATTGTTTTACAAATTTAAGATAACTTAATCTTGCTGTTAAAATTTAGAATAAATCCACTTGGAGCAAAACGTTAATGACATAATATTTTAACTTCTTAACAAAAATATGATTATTATTTAAATGTAAAAACATTTGAAATTTTTTTAATTTATTTTGGAATCTTAGTATTTTAAAAAATTAGAAATGAATTTACACAATAACAAAATATTCAAATACATTAAATAATATAAATGATAACTTAAAAATCATTTCTAAATACTTTAAAATTATTTAATCAGCATGATTTTATTTGTACTTACCATAAAATGCAGATAACTTATACTTTCTGATAAAAGTTTGAAGAAAAATATAAAAAAAATGTATAAGACAGTAAGAGCATTTTTTATGCTGCCAACAACACAAACATGTGCAGTTGAAATGAGGTATTTTGTAAGAATGCAGGCAACATATTTAAATAATTACTAAGCAAAATTAATGTGATCATTGAAAGGTACTCTTAAAACAATTATGAATACAAATTTTAATAAAAAAGACTTTTTGATAAATAGATGTGCAAATGGAATGATGTCATAATAGCAATGAAACAAAATGTATTTAATTCATAATAAAATATTTATTTACAAAATATAATAATACATACAATAAAATATTTATTTACAATGATTATTATTATTTCATTTAATATAATAATATATTGGTGTACGTTTTTTAAAAATTTCTACAATTTTATAATATAACTAATATTTGCTATACAATAGCTATGTTATTCACCAAATAAATCTTTATTTTCAAACCCAATACCCATAACATAAAACAATATAACTATGCATTTGTTCAAATTACTAGGAAATATTATATGCTTTACTTAATCAAAACTAGTATTTAAAACTCAGTCTGTAGATAATCTAAAAATTGAGCAAATAATAAATTGTAAAGCTGAACATATAAATTACAATGAAATTCTAGGCATAGTGGACAAAAAAAATATGAGGTAGTAAGAATATGAACAAGCACAGTGTGCTGGTGCTGCTGCTGAAACAATAAGTCATACTCTCTCATAGAAAAGCTAAATGCACATAAAAGTAATATAACATTTACTTAAAATTGCCTCAAAAGACCCTACTACTCATAACATCATGAAGCTAAAAGTAATAATAAACATTGTTCATTTTGCATGCACACCCAAAAAGCACATAATTCATTCATTCGGTTTAAGATTATATGTATACCAACAAATTCTATTATTGCATAATTGTGACAGCACATGCTCAAACTATTTGAAATCCTTTCACACATACAGATACCTATAATACTTTCACTCATAAAATATTTTTTATAATATACAAAAAAGGCCCATATTCTTTTGGGTGCAATCATTTGCATTTGAAATTCTGATTCAGAAAAATATTTGAATAATAAAACCTAAGTTATAAAATAAAACTATCTACTGAATAATATACCAATTGCACCTCTGGAACACTGATCACAAAAACAATATAATAACTAATAATTATAATATATTTATGAACTATGGTTGTAATAATTCTAAACTATAACAAATAATATATACATGATAACTATAGTATATATCATTTTAGAGATTAACAGTTCATTTCCATTTTACCAAAAAACTATGTGATGTCAGTCCTTTTGTTCTCTTCTTAAAATAATATATAAACACATCATCTTTTAATAAAGAAGAGCAGACTCACATATATGCTGAAACATTTTGCAAAAAAATCACAAATTCACACACATAAAAACACAGAAGATGACAGCAAATGATTTTAATAGGAAATAGTTTCTTTCAAGATACATTTTTGTAGCAACAAAAATCACAGGAACAACAAACGATAAATTTTTATCTAAAATTTCTCCTTATGAAGTTGTATTATTACAAGTCAACTGTGATAAACTTAAATTGATAGTTATAACTTACACACCATGTGGCTGTAAGAACAGCTGTTTTTGTGTCAACCACAGAAATATTCAGAGTAGGGGCCCAAATGCAGCTATGCAAGTTCCAGCTGTTAGGTGGGGATGTTTCTCTATGCTATGAAAAGAAACCTTATGGCAACTATCTTTCAGCACTACTGCCCATTTGGTGGTGCTGATAGCCATAGGAAAACACATCTACCTTACATTGTCTACCAACAACTACCAAAAATCTAGCCAAATACATGACATTGTTTCTCCATGCTACGCATGGAAAAACTGCACCGTTTATTAGTCATATCGATACTCGCTTGGTAGTGTTGTTTTTTTATACACGTTCTTAAAAGATCGATTGCATATAATGTGAAGGTATGATTAATCTAGAAGCCATGACTATTTAAATCTGCTTTTACACATAATACTGTTACATTGTATTTCACCTTCTGATAAAATGATGTATTTAAATTATTTTCTTTTAAAAATCGATCTTTCTTTTTT
Source organism: Epiperipatus broadwayi (assembly GCA_028023455.1). NCBI lineage: Eukaryota > Metazoa > Onychophora > Udeonychophora > Euonychophora > Peripatidae > Epiperipatus > Epiperipatus broadwayi. The sequence goes on along the minus strand of JAQFVV010001633.1, from coordinate 6,699 downwards.
CTCTAAAAAAAATGTTTTTTTTAAAAAAAGATAATTTTTCCGACTTCTTTTTTACTGCAATCTTTCCATCAAAACTGCTAAAAATCAGTCTGGCAATATTTCTGTCAAAACAGCTTTATTTTAAAACGTAATTGTTTGTAAAACTTTTTTTTATACTTACAAATAATATTTCCACTAACTTTTAAACTAATACAAATTATATTTCGGTTTATAAATCTTTCAATTACTATTTCGCAAATGTGTTATTTTAAAAAAGTTGATAGCATCGCCAAATGAATTTGCATGCTGTTACATGCAAACAATAATTCAAAGATCTGTTTATCAAGAGTTTCTTTCACAATAAATATTTTTAAATTACTTGAGAGAAAGCAAATCAAAGTCTCATTTAAATATATTAAAATATCTATTCAGTTCAAATTTAAAAGAAGTTTCCAGTACAATTTATGTATATGCATATAAGTATTATTTGTAATATAAGTTCTAAATAAATTCATAAACTATTTTTGGTAAAAAAAAAAAAAATATTAAAACTAATATGTGTGCAAGCAATAAAACATCAAACGGATTTTTGTCAAATAACAAACAAAATATAGGATTCATAAAATTGAAGAGTAAGACCCCTTTAACATTGTATTCTTTGTAGACTTAATAAGATGTTAGAGAATTGCAGTTTGTGTAGTGTGTGGTGATCTATCCATGAGATTTCTTCAGTGTAAAAATCGAGTAAAAATATTCAAGGCATAATAAATATTAATTGAAGTTATTTTTAAAAGTTTAGAGTCATTTTAATAACTAAAAATGTCATATACTCACAAGGAAATTTCAAAATAATAGGTTTAATAAGTATGGCAAAAGTAAGATATTATACAGACTCGGACAAAAAAAGATTTAGAGCAAAATGCAAAAGCTAATGACTATAGCAAAAAGATTATATTTTGAAGGAAACAACACAAGATGGAAATTGATAAAGATAGAACAGTAATCCAAGATATGTGAGAGTGTGTCATCCACAGATTTAAGTTGCAGGTAAAAAAAATATGTACGCTTAATATCTTTATTGATGGTTGGAATTTAAAATGTCATGGTCTATAAAACAAACAGATTGAGGAATTATTTTTAAAATTTGGATTGTTTTGTTTAAAAGGTTAAGAAAAAACATTGCAGTCAACTGCATTTAAATTATTAAGGGCAACACTGAATGTATGAGGGTCCATTGAAATAGCTATGAATGTATGATGCTTATGTTGGCTTATATACTGTTAAAATTAAAAGTATTAGTCCTCATATATAATTTGGAAGACATTGCCTGTCAAAATTGGATGATCATTGAAAATTGTATATGATCTTAATAGCCTAAAATTCAGAAGCCTGATAGTACTGTCTTTGCCAGTGTGTTGTTTTTTTCTTTCATTATTGAATAAGTAATATCACCACAGCTTGTAAAAGTAATGTTCCCTATTATTAGAGCTTAACAATGAGTTAATTTGTTCCATAATTACGCTATTAAAAGTTTTGTTTATTTTGTTATAGGATATATCTAGATCAGCGTTTCCCAACCTTTTTTTGGCTCGCGTACCACTTGGTAGTACATCACACTAAATTGTACCACTTCATAAAAATGATTGTATTTCGTGAAATTTGTTATTGCAAGTATGTTATAGGGTGACCAAGTATGTGTTCACATCACATAATGAGACAAATTACATTGAAACACGCCTAAACGTCACGTCGGATTATAAACTTACTGAAATTATAAACTCACTGTAACATATATATATATATATATGTATTTGTTCAAAGTTTCATATTTATCTACTATTTTGTCATATTTCGTTTACTAATAAATGGTTTTAATAAAAACACAAAATTATAAAAAAACAATTAATATATTTTCTTATCATAATCAAATATTTTTATAAAATAAATTTAATGAGATCCTTGTACTTGTTTCGAAGAACATAATTTTTTGAAATTTGGTTCAAAAAATGCGTTCAATCTGTTTCGATACTTATTTTTTTTTTAAATATATGAAGAAAAAACTCTTTCTACTAATTCGTACTAGTAAACGGTAATAATAAATTAAGAGCTTTCTCAGAAAGTTGTTCATATTCTTTAATGTTTAATCAAAAATTCATTAGATTGTGTCGTTTGAATTCTACTTGTAAAGTTCTGTTACATGATAATTCTATTAAATTTTCTTTATCCTAAATTGATAATGATGTAGCTTTTTCTAAATTTTCTTCATAGAAAGGGTTTGAAATCCAATTATCATTTGTGTTTTCGGGTTTTGGAAAATATTCCATGAAAGACAATTTTAATCCTGTTAAATGTGCTATTATATTTTTTTATCTTGAGACAGACTAACCTTATTTTCAAAGAAAAAAATATGTAGAGTTTCGAATACTTTCAGTTGATTGTTTTCGATACACTGTTTCCAAAAATCTAATTTCTTAATCATACTTTCAATTTTATCATTAACATTAAAGATCGTTATCGACTGTACATAATAACAACTTTACTGTACAATATTATTAAATAAAATAATTTTTATGAATTATAGGAAAAAACATTTCTATGATATTTTTATTATTTAATTTTTTTCATTTTATTTATGTCCGCCATTATTGATTATTTTTCGTGTACCACCAACCAGCAACTCGCGTACCACCAGTGGTACGCGTACCACAGGTTGGGAAACACTGATCTAGATGAACGTCTAAACATGAAAAAATTTTGAGAAAAGTACAGGAAGTACTTTTTTAGATACTTTCAAGTTCAGGATTTCTCAATGAAAGCTGAAATCTAATTAGAATTTTTGCAATAGGTCACTTTATTTACTTTATGATAGAACCATCAAAATGAGAGTCATGTGATGCTGGATACAGTTGAGAAATAATTAATTACTTGTTCAGTAATTGAAGGTTATTGGCTTATCGTGAGATAAGTACATTATCTGTAAAAGCTATTGAATACATATTTATTTTTAATAATGGTAGAAAAAGTTTAATTAAATTTGCATATTAAAGTAAAATAAGATCATTGTCATTTACTATTATCAATCCACTGCAGGATGAACATCTCTCCAAGATTAATCCATCTTCGATCTTTAGTTTCTCTTCTCCACATCATCCCTGCACTCTTTCTTATTTCATCTATCCACCTCACATGCGGTCTCTTCCTTGGCCTTCTACAATCTCTTGGAATCCAGTTTAAGATTTCAATTGTCCATCTATTATCATCTCTTCTAGCAATTTATTCAGCCCAATTCCACTTTAATCTTTTAATTTTTTCAATGACGTCAGTTATACCTTATTGTTTTCTTACCGATATAATAGATTTTTGATCTCTTCTTATTGCTCTCAATATGCATCTCTCCATACTTTTTTGAGTGGTCTGAAGTCTGTATTGCCATTCTATTAAGTGTCCAAGTCTCAGATCTATAAGTAAGAACTGATAAAACAATTTTTTTAAAAATCTTCCTTTACAAACACATAAGTATATTTTTTTGTAGTATCAAGTTATATATACCAAAAGCACTCCAACCATGTTTAATTCTATGATTAATTTCATCCATTATGTTCCTGTATTAATAATCTTTCCAAGGTGTTTGTAAAAAAATTCTTCTTCCTTATCATAAACAATCTTTATTTTCATAATTTGAGAAAACCCATAAACATTACTTTAGTCTTTTTAACATTTATCTTTAGTCCTACTTTCATCTGATAACTATTGCAACATTTCCTGTAGATCTAAAGCATTATTAGCAAAAATAACTACATTATCTGAAATATTTAAATGACTTGAATAATCACCATTTACTTTCACCTTTTTAGCTTCCCATTTTTCTTGCAGCACTGCTGTAAAATGTTTTGGAGATATGGAGTCACCCTGTCTTACACTTTTCTCAATGTTGACTTTCCCAGTATTATTCATAATCTAATGCTATTGCATTTTTATAAATATTCTTTAAAATATGACAAAATCTTGGATCTATATCTTGATGATTCAATCCTTTAATCACTGAAGAAAAGTTTATATATTCAAATGACTTTTCATAATTTACAAATCCAAAACATAATGGTAACTCATATTTATTTGTCCTTTCTATGACTTCTCTCAATCTTTGGGTACTAAAACCACTTTTAAATCCAGTTTTTTCTCTTGGTTGAAGGAAATCCAATGTTCTCTGTAGATGAGTTGTAATTATCTTGGTAAAATTTTTGTATGTAACTGATAAAAGGCTGATAGGTCTGTAATTTCTAATATATTCTTTATCACTTTTTATATGTTAATATTAATACTGCATTCTTCCAATCACCTGGTACATCTTTATCATTTAGTATATAATATTGCTAATTTTTTTGTATTTCTTCACCGGCTTCTTTTATTATATTAATTATAATTCTACCATTACATGGACTCTTTTCTTTCTTTATATATTTAATTGTATGTCTTCACCTCTTCATTTAAAATTCTGGGCAATTCAGAAGATGTAATAGATATAGGAGGTATTTGTTTTTATTACTATATAATTAATGATAAATGTCTTCTATCCATTTCATGATGTCTTCTCTCTTTTTTAGTAATAATTCCATCTTTTTTTCTTATTGCAGATATAAAATTCCTACCAATACCAAAATGTTGTTTTACACTCTAGAGACTTTCATTCTCTTCTACTGCATTCCTTGCTAGTTCACAGTTATAGTTTCTTATATCATTTTCAACTCTTTTCTGCAACATTTTACAAAATTCAAGACATTCAATTTTTTTAATACATCATTTCACATTTCTTTTCTTCATAAATTTTCTAGTCTCAGTAAAAATGTTATGGGTCATGTGCTTCTTTTTTCAACCAGTTATTTTTATTGCAGTTTTTAAAAGTGTATCAGTTGTTTTTATATTAATTTCATTCAAATCTGAATCATGTTCAAAATCTACTAATACATGAAACCTATTTGTAAGTTCTGATTTAAATTTATTTAAAGGTATCTGAAAATTAGGAATATCAACTGTAAATATTGTTTTTCTTAATAATATTTGTCTCTCTAGTTTTGCATTAACATGTATTTCACATTTTAATAATTGATGATCCCTTTTTCTGTTAAATTTATCTTGAAATATACATTTTCTGTTAGTCAAAATATAATCCAATTGTGCTGTATCTTCATTTGGATACTTCCACATCCATTTTTTTAACATTTTTCTCAAATTAATAATTTATATTATAAAGTTTTCCTTTTCCTCAAACACCACAAGTCTATGTCCTCTCTTATTTCTATTTCCATAACCAAAATTACCTACCACACTTTCATTGTTCATTTGTTTACCAATTCTAGCATTAAAGACTCCCATAACAATTTTAAAATGTTGTTTACTTTGATCAAACGCCTTTTGTACATCCATATATAAATCTTCTACTACTTCATCACTATGAGGACTTGTTGGGGCATAAATCTGAATTATCTACATTTGGTATCTTCTATTAAGTTGTATAACTAATCTTGCCACTCTGTCTGATATACCATCAATCTCCACAATGTTGTTCTGCCACTTTTTATCTATAATAATCCTACTCCACTTGTATTTTTAATATTTGTGCCTTTATAGTAGAGTACATGTCCACTTTTTAAATCAATTGTCTTATCACTTTTTCTTCTAACTTTGCAAAGTCCAATATTGTCCCATTTAATATAAGACAGTTAATCTTGTAACTCTTGCAATCTTCCTTCATTTGAATGTGATCTGCAGTTGTAAGTATCTAAATAAAAAAGTTGCCATCAAATGGCAGCCTGGGTCCACAATCGGGATTCTTAACACCTCTGCCTTCGGCGACCAACTGATACCTGTTTTGGTGACTTTAGTGTCTCCTGGGAATAAGGGCCATGATTTATTTGTTTCTGTTATAATTTTGTGTGTGTATATATATATATGTTAATTCTTATATTTTCACGGATAAAAGATGTCATATTATTATTACTATTTGCGGGATATTCCGTGTAGTGAAAAAGCTAAATGCTGACATTTCAGTACAATATCAATTACCTTCCTCAGAGCGTCCTCTTTCTCATGTGCAGTCTTATGATTTGAGAACGAGGAGGCTCTGAGGAAGGTACTTAATATTGTACTGAAACATCAGCATTTAGCTTTTTCACTACACGGAATATCCCGCAAATAGTAATATATATATATATATAAAGATTGAAGTGGAGTTGGGCTGGACATATTGCTAGAAGAGATAATAATAGATGGACAATTGAAATTTTAAACTGGATGCCAAGAGATTGTAAAAGACCCAGAAAGAGACCACGTGAGATGGATGAAATAAGAAAGTGTGCAGGGGTGATGTGGAGAAGAGAAGCTAAAGATCGTAGAAGATGGATTAAACTTGGAGAGACCTTCATCCTGCAGTCCTGCAGTGGATTGGTAATGGTTGATAATGATGATATATATATATATATATATATATATATATATATATATATATTGTACCCTCACTTCTCGATATATGATATAACTTAAAATATGACTAGCTCAATTAAATCATTATGCTTAGCTAAAATATGTACAACTATCTTTAATATATTTTATAATATTATAACTTATCAGATATATTACAAAACTTATCAAAATTTAATATAGTTCAATATTATGTACAAATTAAATAAATATTTACTAAAATCATGAGACTGTGAAGTGAAG
>JAQFVV010001632.1:0-56048 GCA_028023455.1 Epiperipatus broadwayi | reverse complement strand
GCGCTAATCAAATCACGTGCACACAAGTTGTATAGACTTGCTCAGATCGAGCATGAATATTAAACCGGATTGAGCATGTAGCACTGCAAACCAATAGGAATAGTTATGGATATAAATGACCAATGGGGGAGAATGTCCACAGAATCCTATGCTCACAGTCTGGAAGGGGAACTAACTATAAAAGATATCTGGTGCTGAAGATCGGACACTCTAAATCAGAAGAAGGACCTGGACTGGCTTTTCTTACCCAGTGAATCCCCACTGAAGGTACAAAGGAGGGATCTAGGCAACTTTAAAGGCCAACTCAGTCTATATTATTATTTATTAGTAAGCCTAATGGCACAGATAAAAGTACGGTAAAATTACTTATGTAAAATTTTGTATACTTTTTGATTACCATAATTCGTTGTAACTAATTATACTCTGTAACCTTTTCCAAATTGTTATTAAATAGTTTAACCTGACTGTCACTCTGAGAGTTCTTTTCTTTAAAACTATATATGCTAGTACATGTTCGCAAAAACAGAATAAGTTGCTGTATGTAATTAGAGTCCGAACATAGCATACAATTGGCGCAGTTGACAGTTGAAAGAGGACAAAGTGGTTAAACTAAAAAGAGAAAAGGTGTCAATAGTTAGTTACCAAGGAAGATGGCTACAACTCAGCCGGGTATTTGTGAATTCGATGTTAATAGTCCTTCCGAGTGGCCCCAATATACAAAACGTATTGAATATTATTTCATTGTTAACAAAATCAAAGATGACGTAACGAAAGTAGCCACACTATTACTTTTCGGTGGACCAGGTGTAATTGAAGTTGCAAACCAATTATGCGGACCCGAAGAACCGGAAAAACTATTGTACTCCAATCTAGTTGGGCGGCTGAATAACCATTTTAGCCCAGAACCGTCAAAACACATTGCTCGCCTACACTTGCGCAACAGACGCCAAATAAAGGGAGAAAAGTGTAGAGATTTTGATATTGCCTTAAGAGATTTGGCGCGAAAGTGTGTTTATGTAGACCTAGAAGAAGCACTATTAGATCAGTTTTTATGGGGGATGAGCGATGACAAATTACGTCAACAACTATTGGCCATCCCAGATCTGATGTATTCCGAGGCTATCAAAAGAGGGATGTCCCACGAACTAGTTATAAGCAGCTCCAAAGAATTCCAACAAGCTAACCTGGATGCTACGAAACAAACTTCAATAAGCAAAACAGAAGAGCTACCAAACTCGAAAACTGAATGTTATCGCTGCGGCAAAATTGGACACATTGCACGTGAATGCAGCTGGAAAAATGCAAAATGTAATAAATGCGGGAGAGTTGGACACCTGGCGAAAGTTTGCCATACTAAGAATAGAACTAGAGCGAATGACAAATCCCCAGTAAACAGATATGCCAAATCGGAACGTTATACCGAAATAAATAAGGCAGAGACCAAAAGCTGTCAACAAATAATGTTAGCAGTAGAGATATGTAACAAAGCTATAGAAATGGAGATAGACAGCGGAGCTGGGGTGTCCATCATATCGCAAAGGGATTGGTCCGAGATAAATAAAAACGTTAAAAACCAGCCAAGAGTAGCTAAAACAGAACTCAAGGCAAATGATGCAAATGGGAATCCTATTCAAATAGTCGGAGTAGTAGAGGTTATGGTAGCCATAAACAATCGCCGGAAAAAACTAAACCTATATATTGTCAAGGGCAATATAGCACCCTTATTAGGTAGGGAATGGTTTACCCCGTTAGGCATTAAGATCTGTATGGTAAACAAAATTAACATCGAAAGGGAAATAAAACTTAAATTCCCTAAACTGTTTACCCAAGAACAGGGACGAATCACTACGACAGCCGTGGAAATTGAGCTTCGTGAAGGCGCAAAAGCAGTTCACTGCAAGCCTAGGAAAATACCTTTTGCTATGAAATCACGAGTTGAAGAAGCTTTAGAGGACATGATAAAGAAAGGTGTGTTGACTCCAGTCGAAGACTCAGAATGGGCTACTCCTATAGTGATCATAGCAAAACAAAACGGACAAGTCCGAATATGCGGGGACTACAGACTAACTGTAAACAAAAGTATTGCCAAAAGCCCATATCCTGTTCCAAATGTTAGAGAGATATTAGCTGGATTGGAAGGCGCAAATTTTTTCGCAAAGTTAGATTTAAATGCCGCTTTTCATCAGATTCCAGTGACAAAGGAAACGGCGGCGCTCCTTACCATAAGAACACACAAGGGATTGTATAATTATAATCGCTTACCTTTCAGCGTAAAAATCGCCCCGAACGCTTTTCAAGCTAAAATAGACACGCTGTTGGAGGGACTGAAAGGAACAACGCCATATTTTGACGACATTCTGGTAACAGCGGAATCCGAAGCAGAATTACAAATTAGATTAGACGAAGTTTGCGAATGGCTAGAGAATTTTGGTGCAAAGCTAAACATGCAAAAATGTATTTGGTGTGCTAAAGAAATAAAGTTTTTAGGCCACATCATATCAAGCACTGGCGTTAGACCTGATCCGGATAAAATTAAAGCTATCATAAATGCACCAAAGCCCAAAAACGTCAAAGAACTGCAGGCTTTCTTAGGATTGGTTAATTTTTTCGAAAATTTTCTGAAGGGAAAAGCACATGTAGCCACACCTTTGTACGAGTTACTTCGCAAAAATCAACTATGGTGTTGGAAGAACCCGCAAGACAGCGCTTTTCAGAAAATGAAAGCACTGCTAACGTCAAACCACTTGTTAGTACATTATAACAGTAGCCTCGACATCACATTAACAATGGATGCATCCGAATACTGAATTGGGGTGGTACTCAGTCATCCGTCACAGAATAGCGAACGCCCAATAGCATACATGTCTAGAACGTTGTCAAAAGCTGAAAAAAATACAGCCAATTGGACAAGGAGGCATTGGCCATTGTAACAGCAGTTCGGAAATTCCACCAATACATTTACGGCCGATCAGTTAAAATAATAACAGACCACCGTCCATTGTTGGGGATATTCGCCAATAAAAAAGCCGCCCCTGACCATTTGAGCTCGCGAATGATTCGCTGGTATAATTTACTGTCTGCATACGATTACGAACTCTTACATCAGAAAGGTAGTCAAATTCAACATGCGGACGCGCTTTCACGCATACCAGATGTAACAGAGGAAACGGACACCGAAGTAGACGTAAATTACTTGGACCATTGGAAGCCGGAAATTATAAATAGCAACACTATAGCCCGATGGACTCAAGAAACAGCTGGATACCAGGCACTGGTAAACTGGATTACAAAAGGATGGCCTAACAAACGACCACATTATTTACATAGGTCATTATGGAATATGCGTCAGCAGCTGTCGACATTAAAGGGATGCATAGTAATTGCAGATAAAGTATTGGTTCCACCCGGCAGTCGTTCTAAGATATTAGAAATGTTGCATCAAGGGCATCCAGGGGTCGTTCGCGCAAAAGCTCTAGCCCGCAGTTATGTGTATTGGCCGGGCATGGGTACGGACATAGAAATGTTCATTAAAAAATGTAAATCCTGCCAATCAACCGTAAACATACCTCCAAAGAAATTTACACCGTGGCCCAAAACGGATAAACCTTGGAGCCGGGTCCACATAGACCATGCTGGACCAATAAATGGCAAAATGATTTTGGTGTTGATAGATGCTGGCTCAAAATGGGCAGAATACAAGATTGCCAAAAATACTAGTTCTGCAGAAACAATTCGTATTTTAAGCGAAATATTCGCACACCAGGGATCACCAGAAGTCTTGGTTTCCGACAATGGGACTGCTTTTACTTCCGACGAATTCAAATCATTTGTGGAAGAGTGGGGAATAAATCACATCCGTTCTCCTCCGTATCACCCGGAATCCAATGGAATCGCGGAAAAGGCGGTACAACATTTGAAACTAGTATTAAATAGATTAAATAAAACCAACCTATCCGAGGCGCTAAACATTGCAATGCTGCACCAACACATTACGCCCACCACATCTACTGGGAAATCACCAGCTGAAATATTGATGGGCAGAAAACTGCGTAACAAGCTGACCATTCTGATGCCTGATCATGGAAAATCGCCACCAATTATGAAAAATACTTATGCTGCCGGAGATAATGTATGGATGTGCGATACACTACGCAAGACGTGGACAGAAGGTGTAATAACCAGGATTATTTCAGACCAAATCGTTGAAATAAAAACCAACTCGGGAGCAAGCTACCATCGACACATAAATCATGTCCGGAAAAACTGGACAGAAGTGAATTTTGACTACAATATAGAAACTCTAGATGAAGATCCACTCGAAAATCAAAATGTCGTTAATAAACATGGTGCAGAAGACCTCATAGAGTTAGGTGATGAAACAGCGGGAGTTCCAGAGGAAACCATGATACAGCATCCCGGATTGAATGCGACTGGCGATCATGAAGAAAACAGACTCCATCGTAAACGTCGCCCACCTGCCTATTTACAAGACTATATATGTCACTAGTTAATAAATGGTAACAAACCAGCAGTAGAATGGCATGCTTAAAATTAACTCTAGTGTAAGCATTTGTTTGTTTTATTTGTTTTAAATTTTAAATGAACTACGCATGCAAATTTTGACTATATACATAAGTTTTATTATTACGGAACCGTTTTGTCTGATGCAACTCGGAATAATTAAATAACGGGATTTTGGCCGCATGGGAATTGTGTTATTTATTAAAGAACATTTGTAAAATAAGCAATAATAGTAGTTTACTAAGTGATACTGAAAGCCAAAAAACGAATTCGATAATTACTATTGAATGAAGAAATAGACTATTAAAAGAATATGTGTGACTCCAGAGAAGCAGGCTTTTCTCAGGAGTAGTGGGGGATAGTGCTGTGTGCTGCGCTAATCAAATCACGTGCACACAAGTTGTATAGACTTGCTCAGATCGAGCATGAATATTAAACCGGATTGAGCATGTAGCACTGCAAACCAATAGGAATAGTTATGGATATAAATGACCAATGGGGGAGAATGTCCACAGAATCCTATGCTCACAGTCTGGAAGGGGAACTAACTATAAAAGATATCTGGTGCTGAAGATCGGACACTCTAAATCAGAAGAAGGACCTGGACTGGCTTTTCTTACCCAGTGAATCCCCGCTGAAGGTACAAAGGAGGGATCTAGGCAACTTTAAAGGCCAACTCTGTCTATATTATTATTTATTAGTAAGCCTAATGGCACAGATAAAAGTACGGTAAAATTACTTATGTAAAATTTTGTATACTTTTTGATTACCATAATTCGTTGTAACTAATTATACTCTGTAACCTTTTCCAAATTGTTATTAAATAGTTTAACCTGACTGTCACTCTGAGAGTTCTTTTCTTTAAAACTATATATGCTAGTACATGTTCGCAAAAACAGAATAAGTTGCTGTATGTAATTAGACTCCGAACATAGCATTAACGAATCTATTCTCTTTATTGACATATGGTTATATTGATACGCTACCTGGATAATGAAGGTAAAGACTTTATGAAAATATTTATAAAATATATGCTATTATCTAAGAATAGTTTTATTTATTGAATCCCAGTAGATATTAATAAATTTTGGATTAATAATATTGAGGATGCATATTAATATTATAATTTTAAAAGAGGTAACAGAATTTTTTTTATTTAGAATTTTTATCTTTTAATTTTAAACACCTAGATTTGTAATAAAATAATTAAATTGGAAGTCGAACTCCAATAATGCGCTATTACTTTAAATATTATAAATCTCCGTGCACTGACGTGTGAGTGGGCGGAGATTTATAATATTTAAAGTAATAGCGCATTATCGGAGTTCGACTTACAATTTAATTATTTCAAATTTTCAGGCTTTATAATAATAAATTTACATCTAGATTTATATAAATATTATATTTTGTAAATTTTTAAATAATATTGGTTAAAATAAATTTATTAATGTTGTTTTAAATTTATATCATGTCTAGAAAGTTTCTTTACTTGTTATGTCCAAGTCATTATTGATCTTCATCACTACACACACGCATTATAAGAATTAATCATATATTCACATTACTGCACATGATCTATAAGAGATACATTATGATTATTAAATAGTAATTGTTAAAAATATTATTATTATTAAACATAAAATGTGTATAATGCCAATTTTATTAATTATCTGACATAATAATTATATCAAGATTTTATATTTCTTAATATACCACATAAAAGAAGAATAAGAATTTTAATGCATAATAACATGAACATATTTTGAATTTATTGAAGATAATAAATATTATGTTTTCTTATAGTCTATAATTTTAAATTGTTTTATTGATGGGAAAATTGAATAGAAGTGTTTTATAATAAAAGTCTTGTATTCTAGGACGTGTGCGTGTGTGGCACAACTGTTCCCAAAAGCTATAAAATGTTAATATAAAATAGATAACTAAAAACAAACGAGCATATTTACATATCGTTAAATGTAGTAGCAAGCTATGATGAAGGCAAGATCCTTTGAAAGCGCTCAGCTCGTTTGTTTTTAGTTATCTATTTTAGATTAACACTTTATAGCTTTTGGGAACAGTTGCGCCACACACGCACACGTGCTAGAATATATATATTTCCCAAAAGTAAAAAATTATTAGATTTAATAAGAATCTTGGAATATTTTATTTTATTTATTATGGTTGTTATGATATAGCTAGGTATATGTAAAATCCCTCACTATATGTAGATACATTATTTAATATGTAATGGTTAGAATAAAAATATGAACCTGAGATGATAATTAAACTTAAGGGTTAGATTAAGATGAGAATATGTTAGGAATTTTATTTATTGATGTATTATTATATTAAATAGAAGGGTCTTAAATATTTTAATGATTTAATGTAATTTTGTAATTGTTAATTAGAATTTTATTTTGTGTAATAGGTGAGTCATGGGAATATTACTGATAGTTTATGAAAATAAGTAGGGGTGATATTTTTATGCAGTGTGTCTTTCAGGATATGTTCTTATTGTTAAACTGTATACCTTACTAAATGCTTTGTGATGAGTCTCGTGATTTTTAATATTTTATCAAATCATTTTGTTAGTAAATTGAGCTAGTAGTATTTTAAATTAAGGTAATGATAAATGAGCTAGGTATTTAATTTTAAAATTTATGCATTTATTTGATTAGTGATTAAATAAAATTATTTAAGTATTAATTTTTTAGATTTATTATTTATATGTGAATGAACTACTGACAGATTAAAGTTTTAGAAATAGGGAGTTAGTATTTTAAGTAACTTGATTAACTGATATATTATGACAAAGAGCTAGGGGTACTTGAATAGACAGATAATGGAGTCTCTGTTGGTAGTAAGGGTAATATATTATATACTGGGTGCAATTTGAAATTTATAACTGCAGTTTATAATGTTATAATTGACTATTTATTAATCTGCATTCAGAATAGGTTTTATTTACCTATTTAAAGAGGTTTATTTAAACTTCTTTGTATCAATAATTTCAATCTCTGTGGTCAAGTTGCAATCTTTAATGTCTATATAAGTATATTAGACAATAATAAGGATGGAATTCCACCCTTATTGTTAAAAAGAGGTTTCCTTGACAACAGTTGATTGTTATTATATTGGGGTTGTCTAAGGGTTGACTGGTTTTTAATGATTATATATATATATACTGAACATGATAAAGATATGTGGAAGAGATTGTGGTCTGGGCCAACTGATGAGTGCTGGTTCAGCATAAAATGTAAATCTTGGGGTCATAGATCTTTTTCATATGTGATTGGTCATATGTTTATCATTACATCCCTCCACAAGATGTTAAAAATGAATAAAAACCATTCCGTATATTGCATGAGAGTGGTTAAGTGAAAATTACACTACAGAAATATTATTCATTATTGGATAATTTCTAATCAAATGAATGATTAATAAAAATTATTACTTTCAATAATATTTTTTTTAATTGATTAAAATTAATTTAATTGAAAGTTGGTTTCACTCAAATAATAAATATGTAATTTGTAGGGTATATGAGCACAGACTTTCAGACAACCCATCACTCTCCACTCTATCTAATAACACTAATACACTCAAGCACATATATGCTGAAAACATAAATAATCACCAATATACTATTTCATGCTAAACCAGCAATCATCAGTTGGTCCAGATTATCATCTCCCACACATATATACTATAAGTGCTCAGATATATATTAAGATAGACAATCTTCATACTTTAATGGACAGGCTCCAATATACTACACACTCCAACTCTTCAACCGTCCATCCAATTGAAAATCTGATGATGGAATGCTCAAAGGCCACCCTGAGGCTGAGATTCTTGTCACACCCATGTTGACCTAAGGTCAATCTGAACCCCACATGTACAGGACATGATTCATTTAATACATATGCAAGGATGGGCAGACATATAATAAATGGAAGTCCACTTTAACTTTTATAGTTACTCTTTTAGACTATTAAGGGGTTTCACATAATTAAAATAAATATTTCAGCTTTGATTTTTTTTTTTTTTTAATTTTTTTGGCACTCTAACAATTTAAAACTTTCTTGCAGAAACACAAATATAGAATAAAACACAAAGTTATTTAAATGTCTGTAGTCTGTTTTTCACAAACTGGATAACAGAATTTATTGCTCATATTCAATATGTAGATTATTTGTATGATTCAGATAATTTAAAAATAAAATTTATCATTATCTGGGTTAAGAAACAGGCAAAACTTTCCATCCTGTAGTGCCACTCAGTGCCAACCAGAGTAATCAATGGATGCCAGAAGGTATGGAGAGTTTTGCCTGTTTTAATAACAGTAATGTGCTAACATTAGAAATAGTGATCATGTGATGTTTAGTGTTATCTAGGTTAAACCATATTCTTGTTGATCCTTTCAAATGAAGTCTAATACTTGAAACATTTGTAATCAAATTTACATGACTTCCCAAAATGAGTAACTAATTATTGTTACATATATGGGTAGGCAAATGATTATTAAAAGACATGTTCTTAACATGACTTAAAATTGAGTTTCAAATTACCTTTCAGATGAATTATATTTAATTTTTGTAAATTTTAAAATTGTGTATATAATAAAATCGAATTAAGGACTGAGATTGAAAAACACTTCTTAAAAAAGATTCATATTGATTCAGATAATTAATAATAAAATTATATATCGTCATCAACCATCATCAATCCACTTCAGGATGAAGGTCTCTCCAAGTTCAACCCACCTTCTCTGATCTTTATCTTCTCTTTTCCACATTATGCCTGCACACTTTCTTATTTCATCCATCTTTCTTATATGTGGTCTCTTTCTGGGTCTTTTACAATCTCTTGGGATCCCGTTTAAGATTTCAGTTGTCCATCTATTATCATTTCTTCTAGCAATATGTCCAGCCCAACTCCACTTCAGTCTTTTAATTTTTTCAATGAGGTCAGGAACATCTGTTTGTTCTCTTACCGATATATTGTGTTTTCGATTACTTCTTGTTACTCCTAACATGCATCTCTCCATACTTATTTGAGTGGTCTGAAGTCTCTGTATTGCTCTTCTATTAAGTGTCCAAGTCTCAGCTCCATAAGTAAGAACTGGTAAAATACATTTATTAAAAATCTTTCTTTTCAAACACATAGGCATATTTCCTTTTAGTATCAAGTTATTTCTACCAAAAACACTCCAACCAAGTTTAATTGTATGATTAATTTCATCCATTATGCTTCCATCTGTATTAATAATCTGACCAAGGTATTTGTAACTGTCTTCTAACTCATCATAATCTTTATTTTCATATTTTGAGAAAATGCATTGAGCATTACTTTAGTTTTTTTAACATTTATCTTTAGTCCTACTTTCCTACTTTTCTGATAACTCCTGCTACATTTCCTGCAGCTCTAATGCATTATTTGCAAAAACAACTACATCATATGCAAAATCTAAATGACTTAAATAATGTCCATACACTTTCACTCCTTTAGCTTTCCATTTTAATCCACAAAATACTTTTTGCAGCACTGTTGTAAAAAGTTTTGGAGATATAGAGTCACCCTGTCTTACATCCTTCTCAATGTTGACTTTTCCAGTATCATTATGTAATCTAATTGTTGCTATTGCATTTTTGTAAATATTCTTTAAAATATGACAATATCCTGGATCTATACTTTGATGACTCAATGCTTTAATTACTGAAGAGATATTTATAGAATCAAATGCCTTTTCATAATCTACAAATCGAAAGCATAATGGCAACTCATATTCATTTGTCCTTTCCATAATTTTTCTCAATAGCTGCATATGATCTACTGCACTAAAAGTACTTTTAAATCCAACTTGTTCTCTTGGTTGGTGGAAATCCAATGTTCTCTGTAGACGAGTTGTAATTATCTTGCTAAAAATTTTGTATAAAACTGATAAAAGGCTGATAGGTCTGTAATTTCTAATATCTTCTTTATCACCTTTTTAAAGTATTAGTATTAATACTGCATTTTTCCAATCATCTGGTACATCTTTATCATTTAGACATTTGGTATATAATTCTTCTAAAAAAATTATATTTCTTCACCTGCTTCTTTTAATATATCAATTATAATTCCATCATTACCTGGAACCTTTCCTTTCTTCATAAATTTAATTGTCACTTTTTCATTTAAAATTCTGGGCAATTCGGAAGATGTAATAGATATAGGAGATACTTGCTCTTTATTACTATATAATTCTTAATAAAAGTCTTCTACCCATTTCATGATGTCATCTCTCTTTTTAGTAATAATTCCATCTTTTTTTTTTATTGCAGATATAAATTTCCTGCCAATACCAAAACTTTGTTTTACACTCTTGAGACTTTTATTCTCTTTACGGCTTTCCTTGCTAGTTCACATTATACTTTCTTATATCATTTTCAACTTTTTTCCGCACCATTTTACAACATTCGCGATATTCAATCTTTTTTAATGCATTATTTTTGTATATCTTCATATTCCTTCTTTTCTTCATAAATTCTCTAGTCTCAGTAGAAATTTTATTGGTAAATTGCTGCTTTTTTCTACTAGCTATCTTTGTTGCAGTTTTTAAAAGTATACCAGTTATTTTCTTATTAATTTGATTCAAATCTGAATTATATATAGTTATGTAAAATTTTATTCTAGTATTATAATCTTTAGTTTAAAATTCATATATAGAAATAATAAAATAACAATCAATGTTGCCAAATTTGATACTTAAATTCTCTCTCTCCTCTCGAATCTCTTTGAACAACAACAACAAAAAACTGTGGTCACTCAGTAGAGACATTTTAAGCTCTTAATTGTCAGATAATTATTAAATTGAATTTAAATGTTAATTTGCCATCTGTATTTATACATATGTGAATATAATAATTCTTTTTATGCATATATAAAATTTGTCCTGTGTGATTCAGCGGCAGTGGTGAAGCAGCTGGATTGTATGGCCCTTGCTTTATTTCTAGTTAAGGTAATTTGATAATATTATATATATATAAATTTTATTTTTTAAACGGAAATAGTTTAATACTGAATAAGATTTAAATCATTGCTACAGTCTCTCGGTTCTTAATTTTTATCTGGATTGCTCTTAAACGAATTGTCCATACTCTCTAATATTATTTTCATTCTTTTTTTTTTTTTAATAGTAGGATTCTGACAATATAGATGAAGGTTACTAGCTTTTTGGTCATTGATGTTTTTACTAATTGTATATAGTAATAATTTTTTACTCTTTTGTGAAGTATTTGATTATAAATTTATATACCTGGAGTTATGTAATTATATACGCGATTTTAACACAGACTTTCAAACTCTCTTCAGCTATTTACTTCATCTCATATATCCAATAAACTTGACTACACACATGCATAAAAGATAAATGATCTCCAATATACGTATTTCATGCTGAACCAGCACTCATCAGTTGATGATAAAATGTCATCAAAACTAGGAGTAATTCAGGATAATTTGGGGGCAGAGACTATAGGGATGATTTGAAATCATACAAAGTGATGAATGTATTGATTAATATAATTATTCAGTGCTAAATCATTTTACTTTAAAAAAATAAATTAAAATTTATATATATAATTTATTCATGCAAATATAAATACAGTGCCCATATTCTTTTATAAGTTAGCATTTAAAAGTGTTTTAATAATTAATGTGGCAAGATAACTAAAAGCTTACAATACTTTTAGAATGTGGCTAACAATTGTTTTTCTGTTTTGCTATTACATATATGTGTTCAAGTGTATCAGTGATATGAGATAGAATGGTGAGTGGTGGGTCATGTGAAAGTCTGTGCTCATATATCCTATATATTATATAATATATTTGTTTATAATTTTTAAATTTACTATTATGATTTTTTTAAAAAAAAAATTCTTCCGTAACTTGTTTTGAATGTTATTGAAAGTTATCATGGTTATTCTTAAACAATGAATGAGGGGTTAGTAGCCTCCATCAATATCTTTCAGACTGCTTGAAGATATATTTCTCTAAACACTACTTAAATATTATTACATTTTGATACTCTGCCATTCTAACTATTATAATGTAAAAAATACTAAAGCAGAGTTTAAATATAAAATTTAGTAATATGTATTGTACCAAGTATACTTTCAATGCTTTCATGTCATATTCATGGTTAGTCTTCTGTGAACATTAATTTTTTTGATGATTTAAATGCTATTTAATTTTTGATTCATTACATATGTTTTTGGTGTAATGAACCAAGACATTAATTCCTCTGTCTTTCATAATCATGAAAGAGAGCACCCTCATAATTGTGATCTAAATGTTGTTAAAGTTATGTGTGAAGAAAGAAACGATCACATACACAAAATGAAAGCATGGTTCATTACATAAAAAGAATATATAATGAACCAAAAATCAAATCACTAATATGATGTGAAAACATTGAAAGTATATTTAGTATAATAAACCTTACTAAATTTTATATTTAAACTCTGTTTTAGTATTTTTTTACATATTCAAATATTATGTAATTCCATTACACATAGAATACAATCAGTTCTTACATATATATCATAAGTATTACGACAAGTAACATACCACATGATTTTCTCTGCTTATTATTTACATCTTAAATAAGTACAAGAATTCACTTTATTTAATTTATGCTAGAGACGTAACATTAGCAGGGAGTATTATATCCAAGTAGCAATAATTCTTTCTATTTATTTTTTTCTGGAGACATCTATTATAAGCTTAAATATTCAATGGATATCCATAATTCTTAATATCAGCAATATGTATATTTGTAGTTATATATTTAATTTTTTTATACTATTTGTTTCAATTGTTAAATGTTTTTAGGAAGATTCAAACTTTATTTATATATTTTAAATGCATTCAATTATTAATAATAATGTATATAATACAGATTCTTGAAACTGAATTTAAGATAATACTTTAACCAATTAGTCCATTCTGCTTAAGAAGAATAGTTTAACTGATTAGTATATTATCTTAAATTCAATATTCATGAATCTAAAAATGAGTATTTCAATTCCCATGCTAGGTATCATTGGTCGGACTAGCAACACTTGAGTAAATGAGGGAAATATTGTGTTATTTGTAATAACTGAATATATTTGGAAGATTGTAAATAAAGTTTAAATTTTTCTAAAAACAATTATTTGATAAACATAAATGCATGCAAGCACACAAGCACAAAATTAATTTAAAAAGGGGTTAGGATATAAAATTTAAGATCCTAAAAATAAAATACCGTAATTAAATTTAATTAGATAAGATTTAGAATTTACATAATTGTTCAAAGCATTATTGATTAAATATTCTTTCTAATGTTATTACATAACCAAATGACAAAGAAAAGAAAATACAACTATAAAAAGGTGATATCTAAAAATACTTACAAATGTTAGAAAAGACAAAACCTACAAACTCAGATGATAATTATTATAATATTCAAGATTTTTTTAATGATCATAAAATTTAAAATTAGATATTAATAAATTATAAGTAAAAATGTTAATTAAAACCAAATTTATTTTGTTGAAAATTGAATATATCTTAGTATATAGAAGTGAGGTTTGCCATGGAATACATGGAATTCCCCAACATACTCCTTTAAAACTGATCATGATAGTCCTATAGAGCAAACTTCAGAAGGTAGCTGCTTTGATTTTCACGAAGATAGATTATATAGAACTTAATCATTTGTTTGGAGCACATATATATGCTTTTTAAGAGGAGTAGCCTCATCCAGATTATAACCCTTTAATCTCAATATAAAATAATTTGGAAAGATTTTATTAGAACACTTGATTAATTTTTAATAATTAATTTATCTGGAATTTGTGGTCAATGTTATTTGAGGTTATCTTTTAGCAAACAGTAAGTCTATTTAATCATTCAGAGACATTCTACTGAAATTCCTCTTAAATGCATTATGCATTGTATTGCGCATAGTTGCCCAATTAATTTCTTTTAGACCATATTTAAAAATTTAATGTTATTTTTGAGAATATATGAAAGATATATATGATAGACAGTAAATTGAAAGTTTACCGAATAAATGAGTTATATCTCTAAGCATTTATTAAAGATATTGGAGCAGTACTTGAACATATAATTATATCTTTACATTATATGCTGTAATTCTAAGGTTAACATTTTTAGTTGTTCAGAAATAAGCCTTGAAAGTATGAATGCTATCTGTTTTGTATTTTTTTTTTAACATGTGTTGGTGAAACATCAGCTAAAAGATAATTTAGAGATGAGACTATTAAAGAAATTGCCTTTCTGGTTATTTAAATATAATTAGATAAGCATTAATTATATATGAATTTATTGTCTAGTCTGTGGATGGTGACAATCAACATGCTGATAAATTGGAATAAAGCTATGTTCCCATGAAAATTTTTTATTGCATGTGAAATAAATTTATATGTAAATAAATATAAGTACATTTTATATGAAAGAGTGGTTAGATTAAAATATATTAGTTATGGATAGGTAACTTGTGATTTTACATGCAAGGAGGATATTTGTAAATATTGATAGAATGCCAGATGATAAATGCCTGGACTTTTCAAAAAAGTATAGATACCAGAGGGGGGATTCCTAGTTTTTCATATTTATAATTGTTCATGTACTAGGGATAGAATACCTAGTTTTACTATTTAATAGATTATATCAGAGATGCAATTTCCTGGTGGTTCATATTTACATTTATTATTTACTAAATGTATAATGTTCATTGTTTCTACTTAGAAAATTGTATCAATGAATGTAGCTGATGGTTAGTTATTCTTGGTTTTTTTTTCTCTTCATATGTCAAATGCATTGACTGACAAATGAACCCTGGCCGCTGCTTGTAAGGCAGCTATGCTAACCACTACGCCATCAACGCTTGACTAGTTATTCTAGTTATATCATTAAAAAAATAAGATATGCATGATACATTTATTGTTATAGTTTAAACAAAGGGAATGTCACAGAATTTCAGTATTTTTATTGATGGCATCACCATTAATGAATTGGTTTATTGGGTTGAAGGAATGAAATTTTGTAAAAGACAATGATGAAATACATGTGAAAGAAAGAAATTTTAGTGTCAAGATGAAACAAACCTAGAAATAAAAAATAAAAAGAGATTATACCACATAGTAAATTTTTCATTTGGGAGGGTTCAAAAAAAAAGAGAGAGAGAGAGAGAGAGAGAGAGAAAGAAAAAAAATTTAATTAGTAAATAAAAATTAACAGTAAAAAAAATATAAAGAAAATTTGAGAAAGATATGTTTATTTTTAAATATATTCACCCAGCCCTTGACGGAATTGATAATTGATGAGAGGTTGGATTTTAACCTTTTTTTTTTTTTTGTATTAAGTTATTAATCATAAAAGAATATTATTTAAAATGGAAGAAGAAATCGTAATATCATGGTTGATCAAATTTTTGTTGACATTTGCAGTATAATAATTTTATTACAAATACAAATTTTCCACAGCACTGAAGAAGAAGATGTGCATGGACATCAACCTGATAGTTCTATTGAGAATATCATAGTTAACAGAAAATGGAGAAAGAGTATTAAGATTGCAAAACATCCTGGAGCTGACCTCGATACAGATCATGAGAATCTTTATTGCAAACAAAGATAAAATTAAGTACCATTAGAAGAAGAATATTAAAATATTGATTATAGATATCATTGGTAATAGATTATCAGAATATGTTTACAGATTAATAAGTCAATCTGAATGTCTGATTGGTTGAAATGATAATGGTAGCAACTGAAAATTAATATGTTGGAGGTTGGACAAGGCTGTTTGAGAAAAACAAAAATAAGAATAGCTGATTGATTAATAGTGAAAACAATAAAAATGATAGATGAAAAAAGAAATTAAGAATTGTGATCCCAAAAAGAAACTAAGAATTCTGATCCTATAAAATATACAGAGTTGAAACAAGAGGTATAGAAGAGAGAGAATCAAGATTATATAAAAAACATGTTTGGAACTTGAAAGGGAGGAAATATGATAGTACTAAGCAAATGTTTCATATCATGAAAAAACTTACAGGAAAGCTTATACTAAGTTTGGTTATGATTAAAGATAATGGACTGCTAACAAATCGAGAAAAAGTGGTTAGTCAATAGAGTTATATAAAGATGAGACAATAATATTTGATATATTAGTTAAAGAACATGAACTACTGCATTTAAAAATTGAAGTAGTAAGAATCATATCAAGAACTTCTAGTGGAAGATTATCAGAACCAGATGAAAGTATCAACAAATACAAAATGTATACCAATTACATAAATTGATCTTAGTAGTATAGAAGAATAGAGTTTAACCTGCAGACTGGATTAGAACAATATTAATAAATATAGATCAATAGCTTTATTTTCACATAAACACAAAATATACCGAAGACAGTTTTGGATAGAATACAGGCAAAGACTATGAATTAATACAAAATTAAGCAGGTTATGGACCATAATGATGAACAAGGGATCAGATAATTAACTTGTACATTATTCTCAATAAATTTTTGACAGACACTTCATCTCTGTTTTACAAATTAGCAGAGAGCTTTTGATTCTGCATGTCATGATAACTTTTGGAAAGTGATGTAAAGTAAATTGTGGAGAATACTCCACAATTTGTATACCTGTTATCCTTATATTGAAGGCAAAAAGCCAAGTAAGAGAAGAAGTGTCAAGGTGTGTGTTGTCATCTTGTTTACCCAATATTGTAACAGAGGTGCCAATAAGAGAAGGTTGAGATGATTTTCAGAAAGGATGTTGTATTAAAGGAAGACAAGTATACAACTTGTGATAAGCAGATGACTTGGTTTTAATTTTAATAACAAAAAAAAAAAACTACAGGAATTAGCAGATCTTTTAATAAGGAGAGAAAAAAATTATAGACAAATCTAAATACAAGCACAACAAGGATAATATGATTTAATAGTGAAATGATAGAGATAGAATTTGGTGGAGATTGGCTGAAATAATTTTCAAAGTTTGCTTATTTAGTTTCAGAATATATCAAGATGGAGTATATCATATAGAGATAATTGTATGATTATTGGTGACATCAAAAACATTTGCAAGATTGATGTCAATATGAAAAAACAGGCATAAGCATGTGATCAAATTGTATATTGTCAAAAGCTTTTATATGACCCATTGCAATATAGTATATGAATGTGAGATATGGACATTAAGAAAGCAGGAAAGGATAAAAATTGATGCTTTTAAAATGAAGTATTTTAATAGGATGTTTAGAATAATGTAGACAACTAAAAAATTTAATGAATGGAGTTTGAAGGAAATAGCTGCAAACAGACAACTGCTGGTGATTATAAAATGGCAGAAATTGTAATATTTTGTGTATGGTCAAGCAGATTAACCCACTTAAAAAGGATATCATGTTTAGAATGTTGGTAGATCAAGAGGAAGAAGGTGTCCAAGATTGTCATGGATGGTTAACATTATAGGATGGACAGGATTGCAATAATGGAAGCATATCACAGGACATAGGACAGAGAAAGGTTTGTCTGGAAGTAGTTTATTCATGATTTGGATTAGTTTATTCATACTATTTTCCATCACTGAATAAAATGGATGAGGCAAATAATTATGATCAAAGTTTTAATTAAATCTGTTTTTGATTTTAAAAAGAAAAACCTCAGAGGAATTAGTTCGATTAAATTTGTTTTTGTTTTTTTAGTTGACATGTGGAGGTGATAAATAATCTAGATTGATTTTTTTTATTTCCATAGAAGGTAAAAAAAAATTAGAATAGGAAGGATTAACTCATAAAGGTATATAAAGACCAAATGGACTTATGTTATTCATTCATTCTTTATTTCAGCTCTAGGAGGGATCTGTATTAGGGTTTCTTTCTGTACCAGATAGCCTGGAAAAGAACTCATATTCCAGTCACTGTGAAGCACCAGCAAAATTCAATGCTAAGAAAAGTATATGATAATTGAAAAATAAATCATGAGAGAATAAATGAAAAAAACTCCTGGATTGTGGACTCACCTCTAAAGTAATACTTTGAGTATTGCCATTCATTCTTATCCCCAAACTAACTAAATGAATTTGTCAATCAAAGACAATTTATAAGATTTGAAATTTTTCCATATATAGTTACCTTGCATAAGAAATATAAAATTTGTCAACAATATTTTAAATACTGCAGAATCCGGAGATGACGACTATTTAAAGATTACCTGGAAAATCTCCATACTCAACCAAAAGATATGTAGCAAGACTAAGTTATTTATTTATAAATTTTTACATACACTTTTACTAAAACTTATAGAAAGAAAAAAATATCAAGAATTAGTCATTTAAAGATTTAGCAATATTTTTTTATAAATATAATTTGTTTTTTTTTCTCTCTCTCTCTCATTCTTTGTTTAACTTTATTAAAGAGAGAAAAAAGGATAGTCTTAAATTTATCTGTACTATGCAATAATCTTTTTAGTACATACTAATTTTAATATGGTCAAATATATATTTCAAAATATGGGATATTGCATAATTAGTTAAGCGTGACTGAAGAAAAATCAATCATGATAAAAGAATTTGAAGTGTGTTTTTATCGATCTCAAATATGTCTTTTACTTGTAACTAAGTAGACTTGAATTAAACAGCAAATGTTATAGATATTGTATAAACCTTTATAATATTTCTTATGTTTAATCTCATAATCATATTTATAATATTATGCAAATCTTTAGAAATCTTTAAAATGTCTCTTTTATGTAATCCAAATACAGATTGTAAATTGACATTATATTCAGCAAATTTCCTCATTTTTATGATCTACATAAAATCCATAATAATAATTTTCCATCAAGATCTAAAAATTCACTATTTCTAAATTTGCCAAAATTTCTTTTAAGGTTCTTAGTCCTTTCTCAAAGCACACACAGTTCTTTGTTAGAGATTCTAAGCACTTTTGAAGATTATCAAAAGCATGAAAATTTAAAACACTAATATATTAATTAGTAAGCTTTGATGTGGAAAGACTAATCACAAATGTATCCTATAATGAAAGCAAGGTTTATTTTAAAAAAAGATTAAATAATAAACTATTTTCATTGATAATATAATGGGACTCTTAACATTATGCAGATAGCAGCATACTTTTAACACAACACAGTGGTGGCTGTGAGTTCACCGCTATCACCCCTTATCAACATTCATGTATAAATACTTAAAACTATATCCACAAATATTATTCTATCTTCATTTAAAACCTGGCTTCATAATGTTAATGATAAATTTGTTTTGTGGCCTTCTGGTAAAGTGCTATTACAAACATTCTGGATACACATCAATAGAATATCTTTTTCAATTAAATTAATAATAAAATGAGAATAATTGTTATTATTGGATATTTATGTGACATAACTCCCTTATGGCAAAATCAAAACTAGTCTACAGAAAACTCATACATGCAGGAAAATATTTTCCATATCCAATTTTGACAGAGTCTGGTGATATTGGATGAGTAGGCACTAGATAGATATTTTATGCACAGATCTTCTTGGATACATTTTTACTCTGACTTGCCCTGGGTGGCACTACTATTGTTTGCCTCTAATTTAATTATTTTGCAGACTTTATCAACTTTGCCAATATGCATAAAGTGAACTTTTCTTTACATACAAATTAATCCATTGCAATTTCCAGTAAATTGTCTCTTTTTTCTGCATATTAATTACTAATTCTACATTTGAAGTATTCTAGCATATCAGCAGTAAAAGCTTGTATACATACACACCTTGATTTATTCTTTAATAATAATAATAATAATAGTAATAATAATAATAATATTTATATAATAAAATAAGTTCTACAAGAGTATCACATGATCACCATCTCTTATGCTAGCACATAACTGTTATTAAACAGGCAAAACTCTCCATACAGTGGTGCTACCCTGTGCCAACCAGAGTAATTAATGGATGCCAGAAGGCTTGTGCATAAAATCCCCATCTAATGCCTACTCATCCAATATCCCCAGACTAGTTTCTGGCTTGTGGCCTTCATCAGTGAGGATCACCTAGATGTAGCGCTCTCAGATCCAAAGCTTTTCACTGATGAAGGCCACAAGCCAGAAACTAGTCTGGGGATATTGGATGAGTAGGCACTAGATGGGGATTTTATGCACAAGCCTTCTGGCATCCATTGATTACTCTTGTTGGCAAAGGATAGCACTACCGTATGGAGAGTTTTGCCTGTTTAACTACAAGAGTATGTATATAATAATGATGATCAACTATTAAGGTAATAAATTTTGGTATAAAACAATATTTATTACTTTGCTAAATCAGGCTGTTGACATGGTGTATCTTTGTCAAAGCACTACTAAAGTGAATATTAGCAAATACATTAGCATAGTTGCTGATTATAATGGATTTTCATATTTGCTTGTGTAAATTGACCTAGTAGTTGGGTATATTATTGGATTAAATGAACAGTGCTTGTTAAGAGGAATGCTATTGATTTTTATATTTATGGAGTTCTTAGAGTTTATTATGTGCCATGCTTCGTTTACTTTTAGTTTTTTATTATTTTCTAGGCAAATAATTTTAGCACTAATAGGTTTAAAGGAATGATCAGATTTTTTCTCTTGGTCTACAAATATTGAGTTATAAGTGCTGTTGCATTTAGCTCTGTTATATAAATGAGCATACTGAATGAGTCTCAACTTTAAGCTTACATGTGTATGTCCTTTAAACCTGCCAATGCTAAAATTATTTGCCTAGAAAATAATAATAAAAAAACGAACAGTGAAAGAAGCATATAAGAGCCAATAGCATTTCTCTTAGCAAGCACTGGGCATTTAATCCAATAACATATCCAATTGCTAGATCATGCAAATGTATTATAAACAGCAACTAATTTAATATATATTTATATGTATACAGAAATGTATATATTTGCTAAAATTTACTTTAGTCTTGCTTAGACAAAGATATACTGTATCAAAAGCCTGCTTAGAAAAATAATAAATGTTATTTTATACCAAAATTTATTACTGTAATAGCTGATAATTATCTACATACTCTTGTAGAATTTATTATATTACATATTATCTAATAATTTAATATATCCAGCACACAGTTCTTCTTTTCAAAATAGTTCATATATATCTAATATAGAAATAAAACAAACTAACTCCTTTTTAAAACTTGATTTTTTATGACTATAATCATGAAAAAGAAATCCGACGTTTCGACTATTTTTTATAGTCTTTTTCAAGGCACACTAAAATAAAATATATATACAATAAATATCACATATTCCAAAAAAAATAAATTAAATTAATTAAAAATTACAAAATATATACATAACCAAAATTTTCTTTTTTTTTTTTACCTTATCTCACTCCCCTTTCCTATTACAATCACAACTTAAACACAACTAATTCCTTTTTAAAAATCTATATATATCAAATAAAAACTTTTAATTAAAAACCTATTATTTTCTTTTATCTTTTTCTATTAACATTCTATTTAATTCTGGTTTTATTTCATTTATGTATACACTCTCTTTTATTATCCTTTCATTATATGACTTAATACATTCCAAAGGTTTTATTTCAAAATCCCCATGCTTAAATTTATTCTTATGAATGTAAATAGCAGAATTTTTATGTTAATAGAAAAAGATAAAAGAAAATAATAGGTTTTTAATTAAAAGTTTTTATTTGATATATATAGATTTTTAAAAATGAATTAGTTGTGTTTAAGTTGTGATTGTAATAGGAAAGGGGAGTGAGATAAGGTAAAAAAAAAAAAAGAAAATTTTGGTTATGTATATATTTTGTAATTTTTAATTAATTTAATTTTTTTTTTTTTTTTGAAATATGTGATATTTATTGTATATATATTTTATTTTAGCGTGCCTTGAAAAAGACTATAAAAAATAGTCGAAACGTCGGATTTCTTTTTCATGATTATAGTCATAAAAAATCAAGTTTTAAAAAGAAGGAGTTAGTTTGTTTTATTTCTATATTACATATTATCTATGGTATATACATATATCATAATTTATTCTTATATATATTCATGTATACACAGCATAGTTGTAAATATATTTCGTATTTGTATTATTTTATTTTTAAGAATATATTCAAATCTTCACACATGCACTGCTTTAATGTAAATTGATATGCTCACCCAAAAGCAAAGATTTTAAAGAACAAGTGAATTACTTGTCCTTCAAGCTTTTCTATATATAAGCTAACTTTAGCTTATTGTGCACTATTCAGGGCTTGAGTCTATTACATCCCTGATTTTCTAAACAAAGTTTAAATTGTGCAAACGTAATTCAAATGTTACAGAAGAGGGAATTTATCTCATTTTTAATTACCTTCAATTAACATATAATAATTTAGAATCTAAATACATAGATAAATATTTATGTTTTATAGAGCACCATATTTATATTAAAACAGTGCATATGTGAAGATTGGTTTACTTCAGAATATACTACAATAAATACTGTGCTTTATAAAAAATAAATATTTATCAATAGTCTTAAGAATATATATCTGATTTTGTGATCCATGATTCAGTTTTCTGTTTTGAGAACTGAATTAGACACACAGCAAATAAAATAAAAGACTGTAATATGAAATAGGAATTTTGTATCATGATGAAAATAATTGATTAGTCTAAATTATCAAATTGTATCTTCTTTATATATAAATAAAACTAGTTTCATTTTGAAAACTGTATTTTAATATGGTTTTTCTAAGGTGAATTTACAAATTTTTATTCTTACAAATTCAGCAACTCAATTGTTGGATATGAGTGAATAATTCTAAGTCCCTATATTGTTATATATTTGGAATTCCAATATGAAGACTTGCAGCCAAATATAGATATTCAGTTGCTTTTTTTATTATTATCAGTAACAGATTTGATTACAAATGAGAATAAATTAAGATACTTATGAATCAGAAAGAGAATCTATGATGATTATGACCTGAAAATAAATGGGTCCATTGAAAATAAATGATCACAAGTGTATGTATTTGATAGAGCATGATAATAAAGGATAAAACTACAATCAAAATAAAGAGCAGAATGAAATAAATTAAATGAGAGAATAGATATCTATAATGATGCTAAAAGATTGCATGAAAGGGAAATGAGCAATTCAAGTAAATAAAATGTGATTAGAATTATAAATAAGAAGTTAGAGAAAATAATAAGCAGAAATAAAGGTAAAATAATTAAGCCAAAGATAAATATTGACAAGACAAAAAGTAAAAATGAAAAACATGGGACAATTATAAAAAGCAGAGGAAACATAAGGGAGAAAAAAATTAAAAGAACATAGAATAAATGATAAATTAGGATAAAGAAGAGAATAAAAGCAGCATAGAACAAATAGTAAGCAAAGTAAAGACTAGAATAAAAAGTGTATAAACAGTTGATAGAAAAAGATAAGATTAAAGAAATTTAGAACAGATGCTAAACAAAATAAAGAATAAAACAAAATAAAAAAAGATAAGAGGAGTGCAGAACAGTGTTTAAAACAAGATAAAGTTGAAAACTTGAAAAAAATAAAGAAAAACATGGAAAAAGAAAGCAAATGGCAAAAAATTAGAAGGGATATTAAAGAAAATTGATGAATAATTGAAGCAGAAACAAGCTAAAATACAGGATGACTGAAATAAAATAGGATATAGAAGGAAGTCTAGGCAAGAAGATGAAGAAAAGTACAATAAGAGGATGAAAGAAATGTACTGGAAGGTTGAAGAGAGAGAGATGCTAAAGGAAGTTAATAAGATATCTAAGAGAAATCAATAAATAGTTAAGAAAATGAAAGAGAAAATAAAAAAGAAATAAGGATCAAAAAGTAAATATGGAAATACTAAAGAGGAAGAATATAAAGAAAAATATTAAAAAGAGCATCCAATAAAGGAAAAGAGAACTAAAAAAAGAAATGCATGAATAGATGAAGAAAATTTTAATCTACAAAAGATGTATTAAATAGGATTCAACATTTAGAAGAACAAAGGATAATCACACAAAAAGCTATCAAACAATATATTAAGAAAGAGACTTGATAGCACCAAAAGTGTTCAAAACGATTACAAAGAAGATACAGAGCTTAAATCTTAGGAAAGAAGAACTGGGAATAAAGCTAAAGAAATTATATGAATAAAAGAAAAACAAAAAGTAAATAAGTTCCTCAGATTAAAATATTGAAGAAAGCAGCAGAAAAAAAAAATCTTAAGTACCATCTAGATAGCTTAGAAAACTATTTATTATTTAATAGATTAGAAAATAATCAGAAATTAATTTTTATCTTATAGTCATTTCCAAGGAGCATCAAATTATTGATAGAACTCGTTCCGGTAGTATAAAAATTTCAAAGGGTATAAAGAAGTGATGTAAATAACCTTTGGATAGAACATCAGAATGATATCAAATATTGTTCTTAGTTCCTCCCCCCTAACTATAGCAATTATAAGAAATATTGCTTTAATTATTTTGAACTACCAATTAAACTTTAAATTAATGATTATTTAAGTAATTTCATGTTATTCATTCAACAAAGGAAATATCTTAAATAAATTGTATTTTATAATTAACAAGAATTCTGAGATAACTTTTAAATTCAGGACTTGTTTATTGAAATATAAATAAAATATATTCATATAGTCATAAATATTTTTTTATAGATTTCTGTAATTAATTTATATACGATACATTGAGTACATTTAATACAAGCACAGTCACTATCATGCTGGAACTAATATAAACACTTTAAAATGGATGTAAAATGGCCATAATATTCTTTTATCTCATAGAAAAGTTAGTAATTCCAGAAAGGCTTTAAAAGGTAAATGGGCCGTAATAAAATGACAATTTTACTTTCAATAAGATTCGCACAGATGTTCACCAAGTTTCTACTGATATTATGAAACTATTCTTCCTGTTTTTGCATGTTTTTTTTAACACTACAAAATAAAACTATTTTCTTTCTCTCACACTGACTTATTATAGTTTCTTCTGTTTGAAAGCTTTTCTGCAAGAATGTCATTTTAAAAACTATTATTAAGCATTTATTAAACAAAATATATCTGCAAGAATAAACTTCAAAATAACAGATAAACAAAATGAAATACAAGTGTGAATAATATAATTTTACTTTTGTCTTTATAAATATATACTTTGACAAAAAACTTTTGGAGCATTTTTTTTTTTGTACGTAATTTTAAATGTCTATTGACAAGATTCATAATACTAGGGTGTTATCATTGACTTGATTCTTGGCTATCGTATAAAATAGCAATTACCTAAAATGACGCCATCTGGTTGGATTTTCTGACATCTGAAAGCCACATTCACTACCGAGATATCTAATTCAGTATTATTCAACCACCTTTTTGATTACTAACCCTACAAAATATTACACAGTTTTCTACTGAATTAGAATTTATCATTAAATTATTTTGCTTAGTGCAATAGGAAAAAAGTTTAAATTTGCTGACTTCCAGATGTTTTGCATTACAGTAATTTTAAAACAAATCTTAGATAATATTTTTTTATCATGTTTAGCAGAATTTTTTTTTAATTATTATTATTTTCTTTTTTGCTAATAATTTGCTTTTGAACATTTTTGGTCGGACCATGCTGGCATGAAAGTACGATGCAGCTGTTGATAAACCTCCCTTGAAGTTTTGCCAGTGGAGAACTTTGATTATCTCTCTTTTGAAGTCAGCTTTAAATAATTGATTTCTTAAATGATAAGCGTTGGCACAAATATTGCTAAAACAACAACAATAGGAGAGACTTTTGTTTTTATATTTTATTGAATCAGCCAATAAAATTTACGCAAATTATGATTATTAATATTGTTAATATTTATTAAAGAAAGGTAATCAAGCTTTTAAAAGATTAGCTAAAAAAAAGTAATAAATATAATTAAAAAGATTATATATTTCCAAATTTGTTTTTATCTAATATTAATTAAGTGATTTACTAAAAACATTTTTTTGAATTTGAAAGACGTATATCAGTAATTTGGGTCGTAATTTGTTCTAATATTTGTATATGTACGTAATATATGTGCGTATATATATGACTCTAAATATATTAAATAAATGTGGAGGTGGTTACTACGTATACTAGGGTATATTATCTAAATAGTTTTGTAATTCCCGCCGCGTTGTCTAAATACTAAAGCATTTTTTAAAGAATCTATAGCGGGGGGGGGGGCAAACTTTTTTCGCTGAGGGCCACATTGTCTTTCATAATACTTCTAGCGGGCCGCAAGTAAAATAAATTAGGAGTGTTATTTGAAGCATTTATTTATTTGTTTTATTGATTTATCTTATTTTAAATCTCATGTCATATACACATTATGAATTAAGTTTTTCTATTTAAATAAGTCTTAAAATTTTCTTTCTTCCAATTTTAAATGAAAGAAAGCCAACAAATTAAGAAAACTAGCTGATTATGCATTTCAGTTCAACATTTACGCTTGAAATTAAAAAAACAACAACAAGTTTTTATAAAGTTTTTTAAAAATTAGTTTCACTGAGACAATATTATTTTATTTTTAAGAAACAAATATATATATAAGTCAATTATTAACTGGAAGCTATCACAGTAGGTATTTTTTTTATCTATATCTAAAATCTGTACGATAATATATATACAAATATGACATTTTTTAACTTATGGGCGGGCCGCACAAATGCACACCAAGGACCGCATGTGTCCCGCAGGCCGTAGTTTGCCCACCCAGACCTATACGAGTGCAGAAGCTTCTAAAGTAAAAAAAAAAGGTGCGATCTTAACAATTTAAAGAATCTATGGTATTTAATATTGGCACAAAGTAAATGTTAATATTTCATAAGTGCTAATAAGAATATTAAAATAAGAAATGGATTTAAAGTGAATGATTTATATGTTCACGCTCTCATTTCTAGATACTTAACATTGGCTCATAAATTACCATTCGAGTTCGGAAATAAGACGGCCGATCTTATTACTTAAGACTTTATCTTGTAGTTGGGGCGAAAGTATTGTTGTAGTTTTAAGATCTTGTTTAACGGCGCTCGTGTGGAGGTTTGATTATGCGATATGCAGATTTAGATAAAGAATTTATATCAGTATACTTATACAAAAAGTGGGATGATTGTATTAGGAGAATTGTTGAGTGTTATAGTGATAAGGAATGGGATAGAAGAATAGATACATTAATAAAGAATAGGAAGTTGGAGAGCTAGTATAGAGAGTAAAAAGTGTTTAAATATTTATAGAAGTAAACAGAATATTGAGTGTGAGTTAATTTATGATAATAGCAAGGAAAGTAGTTTACTGTTTAATTAAGGCTCTAAAGGATCTTTAGCATCAAGGGAATATACACATAAATGGAAAAATATGGGTGATTTAGTCTGCAAGTTGTGTAAGGAAGGCCTAGAAAATATTAGGCATCTGTTAATTGAATGTAAAGGTCTGAAAGCAGAAAGGGTACAAATAATGAAGTTGTGGAAGAATAAATATGAACAAAGTGATTATACAGAAAGTGGCTTATTAGTTTTTATGATGGGTTTGGGGAATGATAACGGGTTTTTAGATATAAAGGCCATGGAATTGACAAAGATTATGTTGTGGAAATGGGATGGAACAGGATAGAGAAGAATATGGGAAAACTTGGGGTGGGAATGGAAAGAAAAGTCAAAGTGGCTAACAGGTTTCTCTGGGCATAGTTGCTGAGAGATTCCTGACTCCATATAAGGAGAAGTCACAGTACATCACATTTTCTACATAGTTATTTTATGCTAGTAAATTCCTGATTTTAAATTGATTTAAATCCAGAATGAATATTTTAATATGTATAAAAATTTGATCTTGAATTTTGATTTATTACCTGATGCTACCTTAATGATTTATTAATTATTCGCATATATATTATATACTGGCTCAGACAATCAATATATTTAACTGTTTGTAAGATTTTATAATTTCACGGGAATTTATTTATTTGTGCATAGATAAAAATACAACCATAAGTATCCACATATAAATATAATTTTAAATTATTATCACTGCAATGCAGGATTGTCCTTAAATTCATTTCCACTGCAATGCAGAATGGTCTCTAAATTTATTTCAATATTTCAAACCTAGAGCTGATCTCTCCATTCATCCATTTTCTTATATTTGTTTCTAGATTATTTAATATCTTTTAAAATTCTGTTTAGGACTGCAGTTAACCATTAAATATTATCTCTTATAAATTATCCAGCCTAGTGTTCAGTGATATCAGCTCTTCTCTTATAAATGCACTCTATTTTTTCTTGTTAACACAATTTATCTCCCTACTTTATTATGTAACCTGCAGACTTTGTATTGTTTTTCTTATAAATAACCAAGTCTCAGATCCATAAGTAATCATTAAAGAACATAGTTATTAATATTAATAAACAATACTAATACACCATTGTATGAAAATAGGTGATAGTTTCTACTAGCCAACAGTCTTCTTCAGATCTTTTTCACAATTAAAAAAAAAAAAAAGAACATCATAGTTATAAAAGTATGTTTTTATGGTCTTTCTGTAATAGCATAATATGTGTGGATATGTATATATTTAATTGATTGTAAATAAAGGTATTTTATTTAATGTAGTTGCAATCACTCAACATATGAATAAATTTATCCCTCATTAATTGCACTCTAGAAAATTTTCATATAATAATCATGCATTGGATTTAATAAAATTAATGTATACTAAAATATTCAAATTAATAAAGCAAAAACTGGATTGATATAAATTACAGTTAATCTGGCTAAGTGTGTGTGGATTGATATAAATTATAGTTAATCTGGCTAAGTGTGTGTGTATAAGATGTTATGTCAAGATAACACATAAATGGAGTATGCTAAGTGGGCATGTAAAGAATTTATACACTCACTGATTGAAGATAAGTCTACAATTAGAGATCTTATTTTCTAAGACGATTAAATACTTTAATTTTCATCAACTTATATTTATTGTGACAGGCTGGGATGGTCAGACCTAGGGTCTTCTGGTAGGATGCTATCAATGATGTGATGAAATACATAACTTATGATTGTATCTAACTTCAATGAGCTAGTTCTATATTTACACATTAAATTTAGATACAATTTGGGCTAGTTCATCCATATCTCACTCCTCCTTTGGCCTCCATTATGCCTCAGTATTCAAACTCAGGGAGAAATCTGCCGTTGACTCTCTTCAGGATGAACTTATACAAGATAGCAACTGCTGCACCTCTATATAGGTTACAATTGATTTAATCCTTCATCCAAGCATATTTCTATACTATTATATAAGAGTAAGGTGTGTGTGTATGTATATCCTTGGTTATTCATTGATAAGTGAATGCATAATTTTGTTAACCTAGAGATCAGTTTAATGTAAATAAATTTGACAACACTTGTTAAATATCAAAACAAAGTAAAAAAAAAAAAAAATTTAAACTCTTTAGCACGATAAAGTAGTATAATCATGTGTGTCAAAGATGGATTTCTACCATATCAACAATTAAATATATTCACTATTCCAAACCCTTACCCACTGGTAGAAATACTTGATATGGCATTAATTATTTACAAAGCAAATAAAAATAATAATAAAAAAATTATTATTAAATCAACCACAAAGTTAACCAGCTAATTTACACTATTATGCAGTTATATCTGTAGTAGCCTCATTGTTCAATTCAAATTAGCAATGTTCCATCTTCTTTGGGACCCCCTATCTATATGGTTCCCTAAGGTTGACAGAAAAGAACATCTGCACAAGATTAATCATTTATACCAAAAAATAAACATAAATGATTATTAATTAACAAAAACAAATAACATGAACTCTGTCCTGTAATAAGTGTATGTACTTAATATGGAATAGTCCTAAAGATCTTATCTTATCTCATGTCATGATAATCAATATCAAGTCGCTATGGGGGGAAAGCTGATTAAACTTTATTTAACAAATTTTTTTTTATCTAACTTAGTAATCCCCCATCCCTTATTTTACTGCTTTCACTTATAATGAACTCTTCCAAATTATAGATACTTATGCTTCCAAGTGTGGAAAGAAAATAAAATTTTTTTATAAATGTATAAATAACAAGAATATATAACAAAATCAGAATCTTGATTAAATTATTTTGTTTAATGTTCATGAGATTGGCAACAATGTCCTTCATGAATATAGACTATCTCTTTTTTGGATCACTCTTCTTGGTTTACATCGGTCACTCATTGGAATTCTTATGCAATGTGTTTGAAATAGTGTTACATCAATTCTCTGCAATTGCTATTTTCAAACCATGTATACATTTAGTGTAGGACAATTGGGACTTCTTTTGGCATTATCAGAGTAAGTAGGCTAATTCATTGTGCATCCAGGGTCAGGATACATTCAATCCTATGGCACTGTCGATTTAGCCAAAATACATTGCACAGTGGTTTATAACATTTAAATTTTTCTTTATTTCAATTTGGCATTTAATGGCTTACAAGAAAAAAATTACTTCATCATTTTGTTCAAGTGCTGGCAACACTCTATTCCTTCTTTGTTCATGTTCAAATAATAGCACACTTTTTCCAATATCAATTTAAAAACAGTTTATTAATTTTATTAAACTCCATGAACTTATCAACTTCTCTTAATTCAAATGTTGTTTTTAATTTTTTTTGATTTTGCACTAAGAAATTTATATGGATAATCCAGAGTATTTGAACGAGTCATCCATTTTCCCTTGCATTCAAACATTCAATCTCAGGTTGTTGGCTTTTTATTTGATGCATTATTTTAGAAAATAATAAAAGATGATGGAAATGAATTGGGTTTGCTTTCATATCAAGCTTAGCTTCTGGTGTTTGGTATTCTAGCTTTTTCATTTTCCTTCAACATTGCTATAACTGCTTATTCTTGCTCAAATTATCTTGGTTGTAGTTAATAAAAAATAAATAATAAAATTATGTAATAGAATTCTAATTTTATTTTCACATTTGGTTGCTGAGTGATTGGCTTGACACTGGGTCATCACTATGTTTACTCTGTCTCAATTTGTAATGTACAATATATTAATCATTAGTCTATTGTTAGAATATATATATATATATATATATATTTAAATATAGAAGATTTGAACTCAGACTTTCAAGCAATCTTCAACTATCCACACTATCTCATACTACTGATACACATGACCACACACATGTAGAAAAGATAAATAATCACCAATATATGTATTTCATGCTTAACCAGCACTTATCAGTTGATCCAGATTATCATCTCCCACACACATATATAATCAGTGCTTAATTTATATTACGATAGCAAATATTTATACTTTAATGGACAGGGTTCAATCTACTCCAACTTCCAACTCTTCAGCCATCCACACCACAGAAAATCTGATGGTAGAATGCCCAAATCCCATGATGATGCCAATATTGTTGTAATGCCCATGTTGACCTCAAGTCACTCTGATCCCTCCTGTATAGGACAATATCCATTTAAATATATATAGTAGAGAGGGGCAGAATGCAGAATTTATACATGAGGGTTCATAGTGACTTGAGATCAACATGGGCATTACAACAATATTGTCAACCCCGTGGAATTTGGCATTCTATCATCAGATTTTCAATGGTATGGATGACAGAACAATTAGAGGTTGGACTAGATTGAAGCCTGCCCATTAAAGTATAAAGATTTGCTACCTTAACATAACTGGTTGATTCTCTGGGCACCATATTGAATTTTTTTAAAAACTGACCTGAGACACAATTTTGACAATAACTTCAGTTTTAATAAGGTTAGAGCAAAAAAATTTACATTAATAGAAACTAGAAAAACAAAGGAAAACAATAAGTCTGAGAAAAATAATGATAATCATTTAAGAAATAAGAAGAAAAAAATTTCAACATCCTACATAATTATTACTTTATTGTTTGTTCATAATTTCTAATTTATCATTAACTAAGTTTAAATTATATCTTCAGTGATAATTTCTTTGTATTTCTCATAAAATTATCTTTCAAATCATATATAATATATCTTACCTGAGATAATCCATAGCTTCAGAATCTCCAAAAGTATTCACATAAGAATTCTTCATTTTATCTTGTACCCCAAAAGTTACCAAATCTCGAAGGCATCTGTAAGAAAAAGATTCATCCTAATAAAATATACAACACAAATCATTTCCAGAAGATAGATATGCATTTGTCATCATAGCAATTGGCTTCTTGTCTATCTAAAACCAGAAATTGTAGGATACTATCTATATTTACTGATAAAATGGGTCTCATCTCTTCATTTTATATTTTTTTGTGTACCTCAGTGATGTTTATATTTTTTATGCATACCAGTGGTGCTATTTGTTATATTTATTGTCCCATAAAGATTTAATTTATTAGCATATAGCTTATTTGCTGGCTGTAGACTTGAAAATAATGTGATGCAAGATTTGGCAAAACTACTAACTCCACAGCATGGGTATCAAGGCATAGGCAAGAATCAGAATGATTCCTTGTCTGCATACAATTCCATGTGGTATATGCATAACCATTATGGCTACTACTACACAAACATCATTTGAAATCTCTCTTTTATTGGTTTTAAGTGTTTATATTTTCACATAGTACTATGCCCAGTAAATTTTGTGAATGCTTTATCAACTACAACCTTTCTATACATTTCATTTTTTTTAAAATTTACATTGCACTACTCTATATATGTAAATCATTACTTGTTATACAAACACAATACAAGAACAAATAGAAACACTACAAATGCAAACAAATTAATATACCATTTATCAAATAATTTTAAAAAATTTAAAATATTAAAAATTAAAATTAATAACTTAATGATATTTTGCAAAACAACTTTTATTATATTTGACTTTGTATACTATATATTTACAATTAGACTCCAGGTATGTGAAGAGTGACAGCACTTCAAATATTTGTATAATAAAAAGCATAAATGATAGTACACACACACCGATACAAATGCAAACAAATTATTAAATAATTTTTAAAAATTTAAAATATTAAAAATTAAAATTAATAACTTACGATATTCCGTGATGAAGAGTGACAGCACTTCAAATATTTGTATAATAAAAAGCATAAATGATAGTACACACACACCGATACAAATGCAAACAAATTATTAAATAATTTTTAAAAATTTAAAATATTAAAAATTAAAATTAATAACTTACGATATTCCGTGATTACGTTTATGTTGCATTGAAGACCTACATAACTGAATTATCAGCGTATTTTTATCCCATTATACTAGGGTTATAAGGTCAATAAAGATTTTCTGCATTTATCGTCTCACGTAAACTACCAAATTGACCAGAAAATAAAAAAAATAAATTCATCTAATTTTAAAAATAATTGTAAAAAATTTAAAATTTATCCGACATCAATTCAACATGTATCATTGGAACTGGAAAAGGCGGGAGAATTGAATGTTGGGATTTCTGTTGATGTCCTGCTTATATTTTTTGTATAATTTAAAAAATAAAACAGACTTTCAAACAATTTGCGATGACTGGCAAGTGGTGAACATTCAAGCTGATAAACTGAGCACTGATTATATATATATGTGTGGGAAATGATAATCTGGACTAATTGATGAGTGTGCTGGTTAAGCATGAAATACATACATTGGTGATTATTTATCTTTTTTACATCTATGTGTTATGTATATCAGTAGTATGAGATAGTGTAAATAGTTGAAGGTTGCTTGAAAGTCTGAGTTCAAATCCCCTATATCTACAATTAAGTTCCAGGTATAAGAATGCCTGTATTTGAAATCTTACACATTAAGACTGTATTTTGCCCATTCCTCTTCTATGTATTTAAATGGATACTGTCATATACATGAGGAGTCAGAGTTGTATACTGTGGAAGTTTGACAAAAGAATAAGTTCATGAAAAAGAGAAAAAAATTTTTTAAAAAAAATTTACCAGTCCAATGGCTGGATCTTCTTAGAAACTTCCTTTTTCATGCCCCTAAAGTTTGGGCACCAAATGTGATGTGCTAGGGTTTACCAAAAGAGGGACAATGCATCTCACTATGGTCAGACTTAGGGTCTTCTGGTAGTATGCTATCAATTGATGCAATGAAATACATAACCTATGATTGTATATATCTCCAATGGGCTAGCATTATATTTATACATTAAATTTAGATATAATTTGGTTAGTTCATCCATATCCCACCCCTCTTTCAGGTTCCATTATACCTCAGTATTCAAACTCAGGAAGAAATCTGCCTTTGACTATCTTCAGGGATGAACTTATATGGGATGGAAACTGCTGCATGTCTATATAGATTACAATGATTTAATCCTTCATTCAAGCATATTCTACACTCTTATATAAGAGTAAGGTGTGTGGGGGTGTATGTATATCCTTGGTTATTGACTGATAAGTGAATGCATAAATTTTGATAAACTAGAGACCAGTTTAATGTAAATAAATTTGACAATGTTTATTAAATATCAAAACAGTGTAAAAAGAAAAAATTTAAATCTCTTTAACAAGCTAAAGTAGTATAATCATGTGTGTCAAGGATATATTTCTACCATATCAACAATTAAATATATTCATGACTCCAAACCCATACCCAATGGTAAAAATACATGACATGGTACTAATTATTTACTAAACAAATAAAAATGTAAAAGAAAATAAATTTATTATTAAATCGACCACAAAGCTAACTAGCTAATTTACAATATTATGCAGGTATATCTGTAGTAGTCTCATTGTCCAATTCAAATTAGTGATGTTCCATCTTCTTTGGGAACCTCCTATTTATGTATGGTTCCCTATAGTTGACAGAAAAGAACATCCACACAGGAACATTAGGCATTTATACCGAAAAAATAAACAAATGATTATTAATTAACAGCAAACAAATGACATGAACTCTGTCCTGGAATAGTCTTAAAGATCTTACCTTATCTCATGTCATGATGATCAATGTCAAGTAACTATGGAGGAAAAGTGGATCTAAAGTTTATTTAACAAAAAAATCTAACTTAATGATTCCCCCAATTGTTTTACTGCTTTCACTTATAATGAACTCTTCCAAATTATAGATACTTACGCTTCCAAGTGTGGAAAGAAAATAAAAAAGAATTTTACAAATGTATAAATAACAAAAATACATAAAATCAGAAGCTTGATTAAATTATTTTGTTTAATGTTCATGAGATTGGCAACAATGTCCTTCATGGATACAGTCTATCCCTTTTTTGGTTTGCTATCCTTGGTTCACATCTCATTGGAATTCCTATGCAATATGCTTGAAATAGTATTACACCCATTCTCTGCAGTTGCTCTTCTTTTTGATCCATGTATATATTTAGTGTAGGATAATAGAGATGATCAGTTTTATGGCATTGTTGATTTAGCCAGAATACATTGCACAGTGCTTTATAATTGATTTACATTTTTCTTTATTTGAAATTTGGCATTTAATGGCTTACAAGAAAAAAAATTACTTCATTATTTTGTTCAAGTGCTGGCAACATTCTATTCCTTCTTTGTTTATGCTCGAATAATAGCACAGTTTTTCCAATATCAATTTGAAAACAGTTCACTAATTTTATTAAACTGTATGAACTTATCAACTTCTCTTAATTCAAACATCAGTTTAAATTTCTTATTGTTTTGCACTAAGAAATTTATATGGATAATTCAGAGTATTCAAATGAGTCATCCATTTTCTTTTGCATCTGAACATTCAATCTCAGGTTGTTAGCTTTCTATGGTTGATGCATTATTTTAGAAAATAATAAAAGATGATGGAAATAAACTGGGTTTGCTTTTATACCAATTTTAGGTTCTGGTGTTTGGTATACTAACTTTTTCATTTTTTCGACATTGCCATAACTGTCTATTGTTGCATAAGTTATCTTGGT
The DNA here is from genome assembly GCA_028023455.1 of Epiperipatus broadwayi. Taxonomy (NCBI): domain Eukaryota; kingdom Metazoa; phylum Onychophora; class Udeonychophora; order Euonychophora; family Peripatidae; genus Epiperipatus; species Epiperipatus broadwayi. The sequence goes on along the minus strand of JAQFVV010001632.1, from coordinate 19,479 downwards.
TGTAGTTAATAAAAAATAAATTACATAATAGAATACTAATTTCATTTTCACATTTGTTTGCTTAGTGATTGGCTTGACATTGGGTCATCACCATGTTTACTCAGTCTTTGTCTCATAACCTACACAATCCACATTCACATGAAAGATTATTTTACATTTTATTTATTTTATTACATTATATGCTTTATTTATTCTTCTAGATTTATTTATTATTTTATCACCAGATTTTGATTCTATACACCGAAAAAAAACTTTTATTTTATTATGATATATTTACTCTAAAACTACCATTTTACTTTAAATAACAAAATTATCATTATCTTTCCATTTAACTTATATCAATTCTACTCCCCCCCCCCCATCTTTTATCAGGTAATTCTTTTATTTTCACTATTTTTTCTATTTTCAAACCAAATGAAGTCGACTAAATATTTTAAATTGAACAAAGTGTTTCACCAACTCCAAACCCCCAGTACTTTATAAATTATTTATCATTTCTGACTGCTTTTCTCTCTCTCTCCTTTTTAATTACATTACATATTTAACTATTATTAATTATTTTAACAATATTATAATTTGTTTGCCTTGTTCTATTTCTTTTCTCATACTGCTTACCAATTTTACTTTTTATAATTATGCAAGTTAACGTTTATTTTGAACTTTAGTGTCAAACTTTTTTTTTCAATTTCAATTTTAATTATGGTTTTACTTTTTCACCTTTGATTATATGAGCTCAATTTGTGGTACTTTGGGACTCATGTGGGATGGCATTTGAATCAGATCCATTTTAAATATATTCTTTAATTGTGTTTAAATGGGTTTATACACTTTTTAACAATTTTTAATTTATACTTTTAATATTACATGAACAGACTGGTTCTTCAAGCAGAAAGGAGAATACCATCAATAGCAGAGCCATCAATGATACCCACAGTCAGGTCAAGCTATGCAAAGCATAATATGATCACATTTCCAAACTGTTACCTGCCTTGACTGTTAGATACAAACCCCTGCCATAAAAAGCATTTTATTTGTTTAGAGAATCAACCTCAGGTGCCAGTCAATCATAAGTTATATAATCAGCATACTTTGAATAACAGGCACACAATCCAGCACTTGAAATATCCCTTGACTAGCTCACACTCTGTTTAAGGGTCCAGCATATTTTACTTAACACATAAAATAACTGCACTAATTTACTGGTAATACAGTGACAACAGAAAATGAGAAAATAGACAAAATAACATCTAGAGCAAACATTAATATTTATTTATGCACATATATATTTCATATAAAATAACACAAATTTTACATAAAAAAATTTAAATGATTACTTTTGGCTATAGGTATAATAGACCATAAATTAAAGTTAAATCATTTCAAATTAAGGATGTACACAGCTATTTAAAAGTATATTTATCAGATTTTTATTTTGTGCATATAGTCCAATGTTTTTGTTTTCCATTTGCTTTTTCTTTCCAATTGGTTGGCCTTTGTTTCCCATTGATGTTTTCCAGGGCATCTTCCATTCTGTGGATCAATAATGAGAGAGTTAGTAGCAGCAATGATTCACTATCTAGGTATTTGTTTTGGGCATTGGTTCAGACAAGGTTCAGTTGATTTTCTTTTTTGTTGAAGGTTTTTGGGCCTGAAGCCCATCTGAATATCCTAAAGTTGTCTGGCAATGCATGCTGCTAGAGCTGTGGCTTTTGCATGAATGTTAACTGCAGTAGTAATTGACTGGCTTACTACTTTGTTTACAGTTTCTGAATATCTGGATCTCTGGTTATTTGGATTCTGCATTCTGTCCAAACTGATAAATGATCTAGACAGATTGCAGCCCAAACTGAAGAACAATAACCAAGATGTAACTTTTATATCTTAACTCTCTCATTGTTTTATTTTATCTTAACTTGAATGTCTTTTAATTAATTTTACATTTCTTTCATTAATTGATTTTTACATTTGCCTTAATCTTAATCCATTCAGATTCATCTAAATTGTCTTGCTAAGATAGATTACCATTTTTTAATTAATACAATTTAATCAGAAATCTTATACACTAATTAATTATATTTTTGAGTTTTACAAACATTTTATTTTTATAGACTAATTTTTAGTCTTATTTCACATTTGTTTATTTTATACATTACAAATTTCTTTACAAAACAAAAGTTTTCTTTACAAAGAGAGAGAGAGAGAGAGAGAGAGAGAGAGAGAGAGATAGAGAGAGAGAGAGAGAGAGAGAGAGAGAGAGAGAGAGAGAGGGAGGGAGGGAGAGAGAGAGAGAGAGAGAGAGGGAGAGAGAGAGAGAGAGAGAGAGGGAGAGAGAGAGGGAGAGAGAGAGGGAGGGAGGGAGGGAGGGAGGGAGAGAGGGAGAGAGAGAGGGAGGGAGGGAGGGAGGGAGGGAGGGAGAGGGAGAGGGAGGTTTTAAATCTATTTTGTAATTCTATTTTAGATTCCTTCCCACCCATCCCATTCGCTAAGAACTTTTATTCTAAAAGAAAAATATGCAATTTTTTGCTTTTGCAAAATTTCATTTTAAAAATCTTAGAAGTAATTTAAAAAAAAAAAGAAAGAAATATGTAGTGCTATTCACTAGCAGTATAATATATATATATTGTAAATATATATGACTCATTTCACCCACATACATATTATTTAATTTAAAAAAAATTTTCTTTTATATATATAGATTTATATGTGTATTTATTATTATATAGTCTATATAAATACTTAATAAATAAGCAGTTGTAGAGAGAGACGGTAATAATATTTAATATTGATTTATTATATTTTTTATTGAATAATGTGTTAAATTATTTAACTTTCGTTTTGTTAAAATAAAGTAGATCAGAAAGAAAGTGTAAAATAAGGTGATCAGATCAAGATTAGGAGATAAAAAAATGTACACGTGCAAAAGAGTGTGAAAGAATGAAAACGTCTGTATAAACACAAAAATGCCTTTACACCTATTTCTGATAACTATAGATTGCCAGCTTTGTTGTATTGTTTTTATCTGTATCTAAGATTTTTTTTTAAAAGAGAGAGGTGCTTTGAGGAAATAAAAGGTGATTATTAATTTTCTTGTAAAATTGTGACACCATCAAACTTGAGAGGCTTTGATTTTTTGTTTCCATCAAACTTGAGAGGCTTTGATTTTTTGTTTCAAGATAACAGATTTGCAGGTGGTCAGTTTCTTTGACCAAAGATTGGCAATATAAATGAATGAAATAATATTGAGAAGGCACTCAGTCAGTATTATTAATCAGAGATGTAATGACTCAGTTTTTACCTTATTATTAAACAGAAATGTTTAAAGATCACTCAGTCATTATTATTAAAAAGAGATGTAACGATCAGTTTTTTTTTAATGTTGGAAAAAGAAAGGGAGCAATTTGATTTTTTTTTCACTCTTTAAAAAATTGAAAAGGGGAAGGAAATGACTCTTGTTTTAAAGCCAGTATAGATGAAGATGTGCATCTATATAAGTAATTTCCAGCAATATTAAGATAAAGAAGAAAGAATGGAACAAAATTGAATTGCTTGGAAGAAATTATTAATAATTATATAAAAATGATATTAATATATCTTGCTGTGCATAATACCATGAATTTGCATTGCTAAAACCATTTTTTCTGCTTCATGAACAATACAGAATGGGTTAAAATCACTAATCTACTGTGGACTCATATACCAATCAAATAATAACCAACAAAATGATAGAGTTTGAAGCCAACCACACAAGCTATATGAAATACTTCTTTTCTGGCTCCTGGTCTATTCTAGGCTTATTACCTTTGGATGGATGGAGAAGGGGAAAGAAGAGGAAAAGAAAATGTATAAAAGCCATATATAGCCAAATTTGAAGCTATGAATCAAATTTTTGTTAAAGTTTTCCTCAGTCATCTAAAGTGTCTAAAATGATTTTTTTTAATGGGAGATACAAGAAAATCCACCAGTTCATACCTATCTAAAAGTATTTATAATAACTCTTTTTGAAATGGTAGAATGAAGCCAATCAATGAATTCAGCATTATCAAAAGTATCAACAATAAATAATTTTAAAATTGAAGAAATAAGCAGGTCAATTAATTCATGTTTATCTTAAAGTATCTGTAAGAACTTTATTTTTTAAATGGAGCAAAGACAAGCAGTATGAAAATTCAAACTCAGGATATTTATAAGAAGTGAAAGTGATCGGGTAACTATGAACTTTCATTAACAGATCTTTTATTATTGCTTATTAAAAGTAAACCTTAATTTATTGTTCAAAGCATTATTTTTTTTTCTTTTGATACAGAAACATTAAGGGCTTAGTTATCTATAGTTATTCTCAATATCACATAACATAACACAAACACAGTTTAAATCTTTAAACTTAAATGTTCATTTTTTTTATTATTATATTGTAATATTGAAATGTTTTTTTTAATTGTTCTTCAGTTGTTATGATAATGAGCAACCTATAAATATATGCATTTATAATGTTTTTTTTTATTTTATCTTGTTGCATATTAAAATTGATATAATGTATTTTATTTTATTTTACTAAAAGGTTGCACGAATATTTTTTATATATATGTAATTTATGTATTAATCTCTAATATAGGGGTATACATTTTAAACATATATGTTAACATTACCGAAGGTGTGTGCATGTGTAATTGCTTATACAAACACGTCAAAAGAATAGGTTATACCTAGTTAGTTTAAATATAGTAAATTATAAAGCAGGAATCACATTTGAATGGAAGTGAAATAAAACACACAAGTTACATATGAAATTTATTTTTATAATATAATAAGTTAGGAAAGTCTTAAGTAAGCATTCCATGAAATATATTTTTTTTAAATGTCATCTTAAGCCAGCTTATTTTAAATATCCAAAGTGACAAACTTATATATTAAATTTATTTGGTTGTACTTATATAAATTTTTGTATTAGTTCTATATTGAATTAATGTAATAATAAGCCATTTATCTAATTAGTAAATTTGATTTTAAAGAAAGAAAGAGTAATAGTATCAATAAAATATAATTATATATTTTAATTGGTTTCCGAGTTCTTATTAAAAATATTATGTTTTCTTGTCTTAATTCTATGGTTTTAAATGATCATCATCATCACCGCTCGCAGATATTAAGTATCATTGGCATTCTAAATATTGAGCAATCACTTGCAAATATTAAGCGCTCACAAAATGTTAAGTAAACTAGAATGTTGATTTATCTTTAAATATTTAAGGATTAGGCTTGTTAATAACCAAATTTTAATAATTATAGTTCAATAGTAGAAAAGCTAAAATTGGGTTGTGTCCATGAGTTTTGATCATCCTCATCAAAAATGGATATCGTATTATTGATTAAAATGTTTCAAATAATACTATACAAGAGTTATGATTGCCATCATTATCATTAATAAATTATAATCATTAAATCTAATGTTTAGCATAATTAATATATGTAGTAAATAAAGATTTATAGAAAGATGAATATCATGCATAGAGATTCATGATGATCATTCATCATCACTAGTATTATTAAATCCTGGTTTTAACTATAAAAGTATTTTAGTAAATAACTATAAACTTATATAAATGCTAGTAAATGTAATATTTAAATCTCAGTTTGAAATAGGATAATTTTTAATAAATGCATGAGTTTATAAAGATTAACTTATTGTTGTGAGTTTATTAATAAGCTATGGCTAGTATCATCATCATTATTATTATGATCATTATTATGATATCACTATTATTATCATTCATCATTATTATCATCATCATTATCACCTTTATATTGTGATAAATAATCTAGTTAAATGGCCATCAATATTAATAATGGTTTTCACGATGCTTGTTTAGAAGCCATTAATAAGATGATACTGTCTGTTCATCAATATACATAAAATGAGCTAGCAATGTCTAGAAGAGTCTTTGATCTATAATATAAATTTTGGTAATATTGGGATCTTGTAATTTTATCGATATAGATAAAATGTAAGAATGTCATTTTTTTCATTAGTCATCCAAGTCATGTGTGATAAAAATGTACCAAATGAGTTTGAACTCAGTACACTCTAAACAGATATTTATCTAGATTTAAAACAATCTAGTGGCGCTCGTGGGAAAACACATATACTTAGCTAAACTGAATAAAGAGTGATATATAATCCCTTTCCAACTTCATAATATTAACTTTATATAATATATATTTTATAAGTTGTCATGAATAGCACCAGTGTGTGCATGTGACCATGAATGGTCTTATATGGTTGGAAAGAAGAATAGGAAGGATTCTTTGTTAAAAGAACCTAGTATGGGAGATAAGCATAATGCACTCCAGGAATCTCAAAGTGGGTAATTTTATTCAGTTGCTATATTTAATATTCTCTTATTTGATGACAATGGCCAGTATGTTTTATTGTTCAAATGACTTCCCCAATATCTAAATATTTTAAGTCTTTAATGATGATAATTTAATTTTGATTGTTGTTATTTTAAATATTGAGTAATGAGATAATTTATTTATTTCATTATTAGCGTAACAGAATTAATGTTTAGGATAGTTGCAAACGGGCTATAATGTTATATTTAATTAATTATAAACAGACATCCAGATAGAGCATGATATGCATATATTCTTATTTATATGTTAGCATCATCCTTATTTAATTATAAATTGTATTTTGGCTAACACAGAATTCATTTCTCATTTAGTTTACTTGGTTACAAATGAGGAACCGCTGCAGCATATCATTATCCTGTTTAGTGTTTGGTTATTGAATTATGGCAACTGTCATTTCATCACTCATCTATTTATCTATACTGTGACAATGTTTACTTACTGTTACAAATAATAGATTAGATAAACATATATGTTAATAATGGATCATTTTCTATCAATTTACTATTATTTCTGTTACAAATGTCTTCTTTCCGTAACAATATATATATTGTAACCGAACCCATATAACCCTTTTATTACTTCAGTTGTAACAATTTCCTGATGAGCATGTTGCAGGAAGGAACTATCAATTGGCATTCCCCAATGCAGATGTTAACCCCCCCCTACAACAATATTTCCTGCTCATCAGAGAATGTAGCACCATAGAGGCTGGAAGCATCTAGACATTTCTATGTTTGGTTTTCCAAATGGTGCCACTAGAGTTCCATCTCACTACAACCTGACTTACCTAGGTCTAGTTATGCCAGACGTAGCTCAGGAGGCATGAGATTCTCATGAACAAGTGCACTGAATTATGAGTAATACAATAAAATAAAAAAATAGAATTGAACAACTGGATAACTAAGATTAATTTTAAGTGACAATAATTTTATTTAACAAATTAATTTGCAAGTTCTTCTAATAAAGTTCCTTCATATCAATGTGAAATTCATTGTTTTATTCATTTCTGGTCCATTGTGTTTCTTTGGTATACTTCCAATAATAGCACTTAAAGAATGTAATTTGTTGTATAATAAAGTCCTTCTTTCATATTCTTTTAACAACTTACATCTTTAGTTATATAATTAATTCACAGAGAGGAATGCAATATATGAAGATAACTGATAGCATTTAATTCAGAGTTTCATTTTATTCAAATAAATATTTCACTTACGGTCCATTGTTCTTCTTTGGTATACTTCAATACGTCTTAAAGAATGTAACTTGTTGAGAGTATAATAAAGTCCTTCTTTTAATAGTTCTTTAACAGTTTACATCTTTAATCATTTAGTTCACAGAGAGGAGTGTGACATATTAAGAGAACAGAGAGAATAATGAAGACCACTGATAGCATTTAATTCGAAGTTCCACTTAATTCCACATATAGTTAATTCCATGAACATTTTGTTTATAGTCCATTGTGTATCTGAATTTGCACAATTACAAATACTTCATTTACAGTCCATTGTGTAACTGAATCTGCACAATTACAAATTATTATCCATAAACGTATTTTTATGTAATTCATTTTAAGAAAGATGTTTGTTTTGTTTTCTATTTTTATAAACATGTATAAGTATTGAATAAAATACCTTTCGACTATTGACATTTAAGACATCTAGCATTTATAATTTGTTATCCATAAACGTATTTTTACATAATTCATTTTAAGAAAGATGTTTTGTTTTCTATTTTTATAAACACGTATAAGTACTGAATAAAATATAAAATCATTACAAGTATTCATTTTTTACTTTATTTTAATTCAAATGTATCTGTAGATGAGAAGTCAATCCTTATTAAAAATGCATTTTGATTATAGGTATTTTAGTATTTATAATTTATCTTCAATAAAATGTATTTCCATAGCTAAATTTGTTCATAATTTTCTTTTTCTTTTTAAAAAAAGATGTTTTGTTTTATCTTTTATAAACACATATAAATATTAAATATTTATAAAATTGTTATCTTCCTTATATCCAGTTTGTCCCTTTAAAAAGGGGGGCATTTTATTTCAGCTGGATGGCATTATTGGCTTTCCATGATGTCTATCTACCCATGCAAATCTTGGAAAATCATGGCTTAGAATGAAGAGAAAAGCTGTTATCATTTACCCTTCCATCGTTATGTTTTCCTTAATAATGTTTTCTTTTTCCATCATTAATAGAGGTTCTTTAACTGCTCTTAATATCTTTTTAAAATTGAAATCTTTTTTTTCAAAATTCTTCTTTAACATCTACTTGAAAAATATCTCTTTGAAAAAAAAAAGACTATTTGATCTCCTAAAAATCTCTTTGAAAAAACTTTTTAAAAATCTGCTCTGAACTTGCAACTTGACTATATATATCTGATTCTTGGGTTGATTAAGCAGCTCAGCCCATGTATCCTAGTCATCCCACAGCTCTCATTTAAGTCCGATTGCCTTTCTCTTCATAATGATTGGATAATCTACTTTTTTAGCGGGATAGATAAGAAAGCATAAAGATTAAGCCATGTTTTTCAATTTATTAAGACTGCCTCAAGCTGTTATCACACTTTATTCGAAAATATCATTCCAAAAATTAAAACTAATCTTTTTAATAAATGCCAGCTTTAAATAAATACGAGTGATATATTTAAATTATATTGTAATTTAAAACTATAAAATCAATAATGATTTATCTTTATTATTTTCTTTTCTCAATTATAGAAAATAATGATTTTCTTGTAACATCATAAACTAAACTATTTTTATACATCTGCTGTTTTTTAAGGTGGGAGGGTAACTAGCTCTTAGAATAAATACACACGTGAAACAGCGTTCTTGTTTCAATATATATATATATGATAATCATCAATCCTTAAGCTATCAACAATCTCAACCTGTAGTCAAGGCAACCTCCTTTAACCATAAAGGTAGTATACTATTATATATGGAATTTGGAAGTTATAAATGTCTACTTATTAGTCTGTTTCTAGAATCTGGAAGTTATAATTAACTATTTATTAGTCTGCATTCAGAATAGGTTATGTTTTCCTGATTAAAGAGGTTTATTTAAACTGCTTTGCATTATTAATCTCACATTCCTTAGTCAAGTTGCAATCATTACTGTCTATATAAATAAATTAGTCCATAGATAAAGGTGTACCACCTTTATTATTAAAAGAGAGCTCTGACCAAAGATTAAGATTGTTGATAGCATAAAGATTGTTATTATCTACATTTATAAATATATTAAAGCTTTATTGTCTTAGTAAATATATATATATATAGTAAAAAATATTTCAAACTTTTAATATTCTTAAGCTAAGAAAGCAAAATTATTAAAAAACAGAAACTCTCCAATGAATTTAAATTAAAACTTGCAAATAGTGTTAAAATATTAACAGATTTTGAAGATGGTTCACTCAAGAAAGACATTAATAAGATTCATATACTATTAAGAACTTTGAGAAATATAGCTGATATAAAAGCAATAATTTACCTATAAATTTTCTGCTGGGACAAGATGAAGTGTCAAAAAAAAAAAGCAATAGGAAAATTTTTAATAATGATTCTTTAATGAATCACATGGACATTTGTTCAGTTTCTCATCCAAATCTCAGACTAGTTTCAAGCTATTGATATTTGTCAATGAGGTAGATTGATAAAAGCCATTATTTAGAAACTTATCTGAGCTGGATAACCATAATCTATCATCCAGTAACAACTCAAATTTACATAATAAATGATGCTAGAATAGAATTACTGTTACTACATATTTATAAATATTAAATTTCAAGGAAATACAAAAAGTTTTATAATTTATTTTTACTTGTATGTTTTACTAACAGAAACAACAAATATTTTAATGTTACCCACCCCACACCAGTAATTTCAGCTTTATCAGTGCAGAAATTGTGTCTACATATATAACAAAACATTTTTTGATAATTAATTTTGCTTTTCCAGCACATTTCAGGTTTCACCATATTACAATTTTCATTGTAAGCCATTTGTATAAATTTTTTATTTATTTATTTTATTATTTCATCAATCCAATTGTTTTTTGATGTCTTCTAACTTACAGTATATTTAGTTATTTTCAATTTATATATATATATTGTGACACTACTTTTCATATCTAAAAGTTTGTAGGCCAAGAATCAAAGATTTTAATTACAGCTAGAATCATATCATATGAGGGCGCCACCAGTAAATAACCTGGAGCCATGAAATTAGAAGAATCTTATATCGTGGCTGTTAATTTTTGTACATATGATAGATCTAACTAACCTCCCTTTGCAATCCCATTTTTTTTATATGCGTGTATATGCTACAATCATATGTTTTATTATCACATACAAACGCTAAAAGAATGAACACGAACACTTACATATGTTTCAAATAATACTCAGCTTTATTATGAGTTTTACTTCACTTTTATTCAAGACCCCAGATAGAAATACATCCTTAGCAATCTCTCAACATGCCTAACATTATCGTTCTTTTTCTCACTCTCTCCTTTTTTATATATAAATAAAAAAACTTACAAAGATGAAGAGTAATATATATTTTTCATTCTCGAAGGAACATGCACTCTTACTTATATATATATACACCCCAGACCGATCTGAATCTTGATCAGTGCATGGGTTAAGTGACTTACTATTAGGAGATAATTATTGTACTAAATCCCTACCCTCTCTTTCAATATTTACTCCACCCTTAAACTTTTTGTTTGCCTTCTTAAATCATTTCTATTTTTAATCTCCTCTATAGTCTTGAATTTCATCAAAAGTTATTTGAAAAACCCTCAAAACAAAAAAAAATTTAACAAAACATATAAACAAATTGAACAATGTTATTATATGCATTATAAAAATATATATGACAAAACCCTTTCTATTGTCGTGGCATATAGTTCGTGGCTGATTCGATACAATCCTAATCAGATATGTTTTTATGGATCAGCAATCAATAGTTCAAAAAAAAGTTTATATTACCCTGATCGATCAGTGTCCATACGCGTTCCTTGGGATCCTTTGGGAGTTGATTCACAGTAACACATTTTGTCTTCCAGCTTAACTTCACTTTCTCTTCGGTGGTTTATCGGTGATGAAATTCAGAAATCAGCTAATGTCCCGGCTGGGGACGGATTTTAGTTGTTTAGCCTTCTAACATTTTTATTTTTCAAAAGTTCTCTTCTGTTATAACAAATTAATAATTAATTAAACAATAGGTTTGTCTCTTATTTATAGTCCTTTTTCCATTGTCCTTTTATCTGATCACGTTCCCAGCCAGTGATTGCATTTCTTTTTTTTTTTAGTTTTTTAACCCCAGCTAACTAGAAGTCACAACAATAGAATTAATTAAATTCTTTTCTCTCTTTCCCCCACCTTTTCAGATCAGAAAATTTAATTACGAAATTGTTTTAAAAAACAAAAATTTCTTTAATTAATATCACTTTCGATGTAATCTCAATCCAATTAAAAAATAACTAATCTACCATTTTGTTCTTTTTTTCTTTCTATTCTGTTCTTTTAAAATCCCATTAAAAATAAAACAATAAATAATGCCAAAAACCCACTATATATATAAAAACTAATAAATAATACCGCAAAAAAAAAACTTTCTATATACACAGCATTTATTTATGATTATATGCCTAATATATATGTGTATGTACGTGATTTTTACATATATAAAGAATATAACATGAGCCGCTCGAAATTATCGGCTCATTGCATCTCTTCCGGGGGAAAAAATGTTAAAAAAAAACTTTAATTACTCCGTGAAGGCTTGCCTGTAAATTCTCTTATCCTGTTACCTTTTCCACTAGGTTCATTACTATTTTCCCACCTAATCTTAGAGTCTTCCCCATCTTCTGTATCGTTATACTCCATATCGACTAATATTTCTATGGCTTCCTCAATCGATAGCTGTCGATTTTCTGCGAGTTTCCATTGTACTCCTGAAGGAAGGTTGTCTCTTATCATTCTCACTATATGAAATTGGTCCATTGGATAAGCTTCCAATGTTCTTAATTTTGCAGCTTGACCCTGGAAAAACTGACTGTATGTTCCGTCTTTGTCAGGTTTATATTTCTCTCACAATATTTTCATGCATATTACCTCTTGTTTTTCCACGCCCCGGAACCCCCGTAGAATCATGTTTCGATATTCCGAGAAAGTTTTGGGTCTGTACTTTACAGCTTTCCACCATTCCTGCGCGGGACCACTTAAATAGCTCGTCACTATAATAATTTTTTCTGCTTCCTCTAATCTATGAAAGTGAAAAAAATCTTAGAAACTATTCAAATAATCAAATGGGCTTTCTTCCCTGTCTCCTTTAAACCTTTTTAAATGAATAAACTTGGCTAATGCCATTCTATTGAGGTTATTTTCCTCGGGCTTGTTCAGTTTCTTTTCCATTTTACTTTCCTCTGTGTCTATTCCTGTCCACTTCTTTTGTGGTTTTACTTTTATTTATTCTAGTTGTTCTTCCCCTTCCCTTTCTCTCTCACTATCCTTATCGGCTTCAATGTCTGTTCTACTTAAATCCTCTTCTATATTGATCTGTTTTCTTTATTCTCTTTTAACTCATTTATCTCTTTTCTCATGTCTTTGATCATTTTTTTAATTTCTTTTATTTCTTTCCAGTCTTCTTCTATCATACCTTTAATCCCCTTTATTTTTTTCCGGTCTTCCAAAACTATTTTTTAGGTCATTAATAGCTCCCAGTATCTCTTTCAACTGACACCGCTCAGGGTTCCTGAATGTCACCACCGGGCTTTCCGCTACACTTTCGTCTTCGCTCATTTTTATTTTTGTCTTTTTTGTTCTATACTTAATTCTAAATCCTCCCCCAACCAAGACACCAACTCTGATCTCATCTAAAACCTAAACCACCCCACCTATCTCACAACTCTTATCTCTGGCCGTTTATTGTTCTCGTAGGCCCCAAAATGTTGGGTACACCATTTTCTATCTTTTCTGTAGCCTACCCCTCTGTGACACTACTTTTCATATCTAAAAGTTTGTAGACCAAGAATCAAAGATTTTAATTACAGCTAGAATCGTATCATATGAGGGCACCACCAGTAAATAACCTGGTGCCACAAAATTAGAAGAATCTTCTATCATGGCTATTAATTTTTATATGTATGATAGATCTAGCAAACCTCCCTTTGCAATCCCATTTTTTTTATATGCATGTATATGCTACGGTCATATGTTTTATTATCACATACAAATGCTAAAAGAATGAACACGAACACTTACATATGCTTCAAATAATACTCAGCTTTATTATGAGTTTTACTTCACTTTTATTCAAGACCCCAGATAGAAATACATCTTTTAGCAATCCCTCAACATGCCTAACATTATCGTTCTTTTTCTCACTCTCTCCTTTTTTATATATAAATAAAAAAACTTACAAAGGTGAAGAGTAATATATATTTTTCATTCTCGAAGGAACATGCGCTCTTACTTATATATATATAAGTGCCCCAGACCAATCTGAATCTTGATCAGTGCAGGGGCTAAGCAACATACTATTAGGAGATAATTATTGTACTAAACCCCTACCCTCTCTTTCAATATTTACTCCACCCTTAAACTTTTCATTTGCCTTCTTAAATCATTTCTATTTTTAATCTCCTCTATAGTCTTGAATTTCATCAAAAGTTATTTGAAAAACCCTCAAAACAAACAAAAAAAAATTAACAAAACATATAAACAAATTGAACAATGTTATTATATGCATTATAAGTATATATACGACAAAACCCCTTCTATTGTTGTGGCATATAGTTCGTGGCTGATTCGATACAATCCTAATCAGATATGTTTTTATGGATCAGCAATCAATAGTTAAAAAAAAAGTTTATATTACCCTGATCGATCAGTGTCCATACGCGTTCCTTGGGATCCTTTGGGAGTTGATTCACAGTAACACATTTTGTCTTCCGGCTTAACTTCACTTTCTCTTCGGTGGTTTATCGGTGATGAAATCCAGAAATCAGCTAATGTCCCGGCTGGGGACGGATTGTAGTTGTTTAGCCTTCTAATATTTTTATTTTTCAAAAGTTCGCTTTTGATATAACAAATTAATAATTAATTAAACAATAGGTTTGTCTCTTATTTATAGTCCTTTTTCCATTGTCCTTTTATCTGATCACGTTCCCAGCCAGTGATTGCATTTCTTTTTTTTTTAGTTTTTTAACACCAGCTAACTAGAAGCCACAACAATAGAATTAATTAAATTCTTTTCTCTCTTTCCCCCACCTTTTCAGATCAGAAAATTTAATTACGAAATTGTTTTAAAAAACAAAAATTTCTTTAATTAATATCACTTTCGATGTAATCTCAATCCAATTAAACAAATAACTAATCTACTATTTTGTCCTTTTTTTCTTTCTATTCTGTTCTTTTAAAATCCCATTAAAAATAAAACAATAAATAATGCCAAAAACCCACTATATATATAAAAACTAATAAATAATACCGCAAAAAAAAAACTTTCTATATACACAGCATTTATTTATTATTATATGCCTAATATATGTGTGTGTACGTGATTTTTACGTATATAAAGAATATAACATAAGCCGCTCGAAATTATCGGCTCAATATATATATATATATAAAATTTCCATTAATAAAAACAATCACAACAGATTAGGTTTAAATAAATCAAAGACAAGTAAATCAAAAACGTATACAGAAAATAGAGAATCTAAAATTGAAAATACTTTAGAGGTGTTGCTAGTCTAACCAGTGACACACAGCATGGAAACCGAGTTGGTAATCATTAAATTTGTGAAAACTGATGTTGTCAAAGGTAGTTAACAATTTCAACTATATGATGGAAATGGTCCAACAAATAAAACTATAAATACTTTTTAAATAAACTTTAAAAAAAATGTAAAAATCAATAGCAACTAAATCTGAAGGCAAATACAACAGTTATAACTCAGAAGTTAAACTCCTGTAGAATAACTTTAATAAACTTGCAAATAATGTCTGCTTTCTCATATCAATGCAATTTTATCAAACAACTAAAGAGTGTGCTACTATTATCCAATCACCATATTATTAAATGCAATGCTTTTCAAGATTTTATAAATTATAATGTACAACTTACAAATGTTTCAGTTCTTGAATTTTTCTAAAATTGAAAGGGTATTTATCACTATTCATTCATCATTGCTAAAACTGAAAATGGCTTTAATATATTTTAATTTATACAAAACAGGCAAAACTCTCCATACAGTATTGTCACTCAGTGCAAGCCAGAGTAATCAATGGATGCCAGAAGACTTGTGCATAAAATCCTTATCTAGTGCCTACTCATCCAATATCTCCAGATTAGTTTCTGGTTTATGGCCTTTATCAGTGAGCTTTGGATCTGAGAGCACTGCATCTAGATCTTAGGATCTAATGCAACTCTCTGACAGCCACCTTTTATCTGTATGTTTAACTACAAAACTATGAGTCTTAAATTGAAAACACAATATTTTCAATCCAAGCTCATGAGCCTATATAATCATATAGCTCTGAACTTAATTCAGTACCTATACATTTTGGTGTTTTGCCTGTTTTAATAACAGTTATAAGCAAGCTTAAGAAATGGTGATCATGTGATGTTAATTTATACAATCTAAGAAAGAAAAAGCAGGCAAAACTCTCCATACAGTAGTGCCACCCTGTGCCAACCAGAGTAATCAATGGATGCCAGAAGGCTTGTGCATAAAATCCCCATCTAGTGCCTACTCATCCAATATCCCCAGACTAGTTTCTGGCTTATGGCCTTAGTCAGTGAGGGGCCTTGGATCTGAGAGCACTACATCTAGATTTTAGGATCTAATGCAACCCTCCAGCAACCACCTTTTATCTCCATTTAACTACAAAATTATGAGTCTTAAATTGAAAACACCTTAATGTTTTCAATCCAAGCCCATTAGCTTATATAGATGCAGTGCTCTCAGATTCAAGGCTCCTCACTGACGAAGGCCATAAGCCAGAAACTAGTCTGGGGATATTGGATGAGTAGGCACTAGATGGGGTTTTTATGTACGTCTTCTGGCATCCATTGATTACTCTAGCTTGCTGTGTGTGGCAATATATATATAATGAGTTTTGCCTGTTTTAACAACAGTTATATACAAGCATAAGAGAAGGTGGTCATGTAATGGAAGAAAGAGTTAACAGATTTAATTTGGGATTTAAGGAGCATTAATACAAGGGTTAAAGAGTGGGTTGAGATGCAGCTCCGTTTAACAAATTTGTTATTTAATGGCATTCATATAATGGCTATGGGGGAGGGGGGAATTGAAGATAATCATATAAATGAATATTCTTATAAGTATTAAAAGTTTTGTGGATCAGTGAAGTTATAGTAAATATATATAATTCTGTAAATTTCCTTTTTTTAGAGAGCTGACTAATAAAAATTTACAAACAAATTATTATATACGTATTTGCATTTCCTTGTTGACTTTTTCATGGTTTATAGTTTTATAAAACAACAATAAAATATCATTGACTTTACCTCCACTCCTTTTTAGCAAATAATGTCTAACATTTTTAAATAGATGTATTATCATTTAAATTTTAGATACTTTGTTTTTTTAACAAATACATATATATACATCTTATTTTATAATTTTATTGACATTTCATATATAAAAATACCATTAATAGAAATCAATAAATAAAAAATTATAACATTTAATATAATGTTAATTATAAATCCTAAATATGATATAAAATAAAATATTTTTATATAACAACAAAATTATATATGGCAATAGCTGTAATATAATCATAACATAAAAAAGCTCTTTTCAACAATTTTTAACTTTTGCTTTTTTCAATATGTCTTGGTTAACTACAAAAAAACAAACAAACCTATATTGCATACATAGTGACATCTATTGGCTCTATATAAAATTAACACAAGCCTATAATTATGCTTTAATATCTTTATAATAACACACAACCTCCATTCGTTTTTCATTATCAAATTATTAGTTAAATTAATTGACATTTTATGAATGTTCATACAATTATTTCTGTTATAATTAATGTAATTAGTTTCATATATCTTCCCTCTATTAATTTCTTTAATATAATTTACTGGGCTTATATTCTTAACACAATCTATTCTATGTCCATAGTTTAAGTAATGAACATATAATGCAGATCTGTCATCTCTCTTATTAATAGCATTATTATGTTCTTTAGCCCTTTCTTCTAATTGTTTTGCTATATGTCCATAAAAAACCATAGTACAAACCCCACAAGTAATTTTATATACTATACCTTTTTTATATTTTATATCTTTTATTTTATAATTCCCTACTAATATATCAAGATTTTTATTATTTGACCATTCTATTTTAATATTCTTATCTATATAATTTTTATTTTTATTTTTTAAAAATGTATGATAAATTTTAGGAAAATATGAAAGTTTTATCCATTTTATATTGTCTGATTCACTATTATTATTATTAATTATATAAATGTTCGGACATTTATCACAGAAAAGACAAACATATGTTTATAAATTTTAGCTTTTATTTATGCTTAGCTTACTTTCATTATATTATATCATAATCATAGCTCTTTTGGATTTTGTTATAGATGGTCTTATGTATACTTGATGGTTATTTTTGTATTTAATTATTTAAATTTATTATTTGTTATTCAAATATATTTAAAGTTCTTCAGAAAGCCAACTTTTTTGAAAGAAAGATTCTGGTATTTATTTTGTTTATACCAAATTAATTCTTGGCTATTATCTAAGCCTTCTTGATCTTTCATTTTTTATCTTACCTCTCTGTGCAAATGATATCCACCCTGGACAGATCAAATTTATGGCCTGATTGTTGTTCCTGTACTATAAATATAAAAGAGCATTCACTATTTCTTTTGGCTGTATTATATAAATAATTGTTCTGGGCCAGCCTTGTTGAAAAATTTGCCCTTGTCTCTCCATAATATGCATTTTTACAGATGGCTTTGCTGCACCCAATTTTGTGAACTATTTAATGAACTGCTTCTTTTGTCAGTTTATCTTTTGAATTATTTAACCATTTATTTAGTGAAGGAGGAGAATAGAAAAATATATTTTTCAGAACAAATATTTTTTAATTTTTGAGTCACTTTTGGTACATATGTGAGGCTTGTTCATATTTTGTCCTCACTGGTATAGTGTCACACACATACAAATACAGACAAATGCATGTATTTCACTATATAGCCATGTACGTATAAGATAAATTAGACATCACCAAATGATATGAAATATAATCAGAGGGTTAAAGACCTAACTTGTTGCTGTGATATCTAATGCAACATCTTCCAGAGTCAAAGCCATACTCCAACAAATAAAAATGAAATCACTTTCATTCATTTCCAAACTCTTACAAGACATCTAAATATTACAATAAATACACGTATCAACCTAACTGTTTATTCTATAGATGTTGTAAGTTTTAATCACATTTTTATTATTGTTAGGCACTGTCAACTTGAGACTGATCTTTGGTAATAATATGAAAGTATGTCTTCAAAAAATATTATATTACCTTTTAAATTTTCAATCTGATTGAAGCGATATTTATTATAGTTGTTGTGTCTAGTATGGATTATATATATACACACACATATATATAACTACAACCATTAAATGTCTGTATTTTTAAATCATATATTAATAATTCAAACAAATATATTTAACACAGTATTCAAAATTAAATAATATATTCTTTACCAGAAGTACTTTCAATTGTTTCACTGACAATCTTTATCAACTGTAAATATAAACATACAAAAAATAAAAACTTGCATTACCCATCATTCAATCTATTCAAATTTCCCACAATTCTGTTGTCATTATAGTTTTTATTTTTTGTACGTTTATATTAACAGTTGATAAAGATTGTCAGTGAAACAATTGAAAGTACTTCTGGTAAAGAATATATTATTTAATTTTGAATACTGTGTTAAATATATTTGTTTGAATTATATATATATATTATAATGGGACAGCCTATT